>JACRUU010000012.1:7003832-7188832 GCA_030449085.1 Kryptopterus vitreolus
GACCATTACAGCCATAAGTACTTGGTGAACATCTCACTACAGATGGTCTCCTTTTACATTCTGGAAATAGTTTCCACTAGGCCTGGGAAGCAGTCAGTGTTCCAAATTGTCATTTGGTCAGCGCCATTTGGTGGGGTTAATGTCAGGGTTTGATTGTGGGAATTTTTTTACATCATATATGGGTCTTTGTTTTTGTAATGGGAAACTCTAATGCTTCAGTATTAAAACACAATAGTCTTCATGTTTATTACCAGTTTGGTGTAATGATCAGGTGTCCAGAAACTTTTGGTCACTATGTAGCAGCTGTAATGTAGGAAATATAAGGCAATAAAGTGTTTTGTGGACATTCAATAACATTCATTGAAACATAAATGAATACAAAGCAAAAAGTGTCCCTCACTAAAAAAAATAAGACCTGTTCATTTCAGCTAATTAATTTTTAATTTGTCTACCCTGTGTTTATTATAAAGAATTTTCCATTCTAGTATGACTTTTTCTTTCCAAATGAAATTTGAACTTTACCCATTACACAAATAAATAAATAAATAAATAAATACTTGCCACCCTTTGAATTTTTCTCAGCACTGTGAAAAGAACAAGTTCCTCAGAGCTACTGGGTCCTAGCAGTAGAAAAGAGGGAGGAGGTAAAGCCGACGGTAACCGTACACGCACTGCCTCAACTGGAAGCAACTCAAGTGGCAAGAGAACCAGTGAGAGGTACAGCATCCTGTAACTCTTCACTAAACACAGCTTACATTTTTTTATTTCAAACACAACACTGGTTTATATTTATGCTTGTTATTCTTGTAAAAAGAGCTTAACTGCTAAAAATACAAACATTACACATGAATTAAAACGATCTAATTTTGAAGTGCTGATGTGAAGAACACTTTCTGGTCAAATTAACATTGCATTCACAGGTACAAACTGTTTATTTAGATTTAAGTTCTTTTTTCTTTCACACTCACAGCAAACAGAAGGAGCCTGTGTTCAGTGCTGGTAAGTGACATGCTGCATTGTTGTTCACTACCCTGAAAGTTTTTACATTTACGAGACATGACTGGAGGTCTGAGATGCACAAAAATTGTACATACATTTATTTTATTACTACTGTCTGTGCCAAGAAATTCCAGGAACGAGAAAGAAATTTATATGATTTTCTTCAGAACAATTAATTATTAATATACTTGTTGTACAAGTTTATGATCAATCAGATTCTACCTCAAATTGTGCACATCTGGCGTTAAAAATAGAACACAAATTTTGGCCTACCATAAAACTCTGGCCCCCACCCTACTGAACAATGTTGGACTGAATAAAAACTGACTGCACCGCAAAATTCAGTACCTGACTTTACAGTCATTCATGTGGTTATATGAGCACATGAAGACACAACTACACTCCAAAAGTAAGTGGACCATCTTCCAAGAAAAGGGGAAAATATTTCAACAGCAAATTGTAATTAAATGTGCTGTTGAAAAAGGATATACAAATCTTAAAGACAAGTGTACAAAAACTTTGTATGGTGTTGCCTTCTCTGGTCTCAGATCTTTAAAAAACACAGTGAGGTTGGTTTTGTGTATGTTTGGTAGATTACAAATTTCATCCGATCAACATCATGTCTATCAGTAATCCATTTCACCCATCAATTAACTACAAATACTTTCTCTTTTGCTCTAACATAATTGTGCTTTTGTTTACTTTATTTATTTATTAATTATTTATTTTCTTACTTACTTATTTATTAGTTCATTTATTTTGACAGTTAGTGGTTACTGTATAAGTCTGTATAAATTACTGTGGATTCAGTTTAGAAGACAGCACCCTAGGCAACTCGGATACAATGTGTAAAAACATTACATCAATTTCTTAAAAAATATATATGTATATACCTGGAACTGTACACAGCATGCATTTTATCTTTTGCGACACTAAATATGCATGTTGGTTATTCAGAGATTAACTAATGACACCATAAAAACTGTTCTCGTGAATTAAGAAAATAGAACATTAACATAATCAAACTTAAGGGCCTTACAGAATAATTAAGAATGGTTTAGGAGCCAGCGAGCCATGATGTATCTGTCTCTCTCCTTTTTAAAGAGCCTTCTTACACTGTCTCTGTCTCTGTCTGTGTACACTCACTAAGGGATGCGTCGAGTGACACATTGCAAAGGTAGGCCCTGATCATCAACCCTCACTTACCCAAATGGCTCTGTGGGCATTGTGTCATCCATAAGCTTAAAGACATCCATTAGATCCTCCTGCTTTGAAGACGCTCTCAGAAATAAGTGCACTACACCGTACCTTTCCAGTTTACCCAGACAGTCTTCCGTACTTTTATTTGTATCTTTCACCAGGAAATATGGAATAATGTAAGACATGTACAAATTGCACAAAAGATAGGCCAGCTACAAGGAATGGTACAGTTTGTTACCCCTTTTTTCTAAAAAGTGTATATATATAGGTTTAGACTACACTGGTTAGTATTTCTTCCATGTTTAGCGTATTAAATTAAACATTTTGGGAGGTTTCATATTTTGATATGAAGGCAAAAATGATAAAACCATGCAGTGCCTGGCTGCATTTTTACAACAATTATGAAACATTATCAGAACTAATCCAGTGTAGCAATGTGGCAGGCTCCCTTTTTATTGTACACATTCTTTAGTAGACAGTCTCAGAGCAGTTTGGACAAGCTTATCACGGCACAGAATGCACCAGATCTATGTTTGGTGTTAAGGCATGGGCTGATCTGAAGGATATGTGTGATACAGACCCCCAAAGTGCAATCATTCCAAATACACTAATGAGCACTCTGCCTAACATGCTTCAAGAGTGTTGTCAGCCTGTGGTTGATTGCCTGTTAACCTGCTAGAGGCACACTGTGTGTTTGCTCACAGCTATCAATGCCTATTTTTCACATGCACCACAGGAGCTCACATTCTCCTGCAGTTACCCAGCAGCTCACTCAAAGCCTTGCTGGCAATAAGATTAGAGCTGCTTTCACTTCACGCACCTCTAATCAGTCTATCAATCTTTTAGAGGAATTGCATTTATTAAACAGTCTTTGCCTCTGAATATGCTCAGGCAAACTTCTTGTCATGTGTGTAGCAGATTTGAATGTCGTCAGAGTTTTGAAAAACCAGCAGTTTATTTAGGCCTTGTGTTTTGAATGTGCTCATGTCAACTGATAAATAAGATACATTTTTTTATATTCCATCCAACTTCTTTGCCATTTCCCCAATCCCATCACTTCCCCTAGTGACTGTACAGATCTTCTTGCATCAGCCATCTAAAAGGACCACTTCCACTGAACCCTGCATATCAGCTGTGCCCTTCAAATCTTCACACATTTCCCCAGAGGCCAAGATCTCACCCAACAAAGCAACTCGGCCCAGGGGCAGAATGTCTGTCCCATTTACTCTCTCACCGAAGCGGTGTCCTTCTCATTCTAGCCACTCACCATTAGACACGCCTAGTTACAGGAGCCCCATTAAATCCCCCAGCCAGTACTTTCAAATCTGTTACTAATCCCTCTTATAGTATTGATAATGAGAATAGTGGGCATTGGAGAGTAGTGGTTAGTCTGTATTGCTAACAGCTCAGATTTGTTTAGTTGTTTCTCTCAGTCTTTATTTTTCTATTTGTTTCCGTGGAATTTTTTTCTTTAACTTATTTATTGGACTTTTTTCTCCATGCCACTTGACCTTTTTTTTATCTATGAAATGTTGATCAGTAATCATTATGTCCTACTAGAGATTGTCTTTCTAGATATTTGTTTTATTTAAATGCGTGTCTATTAAAATTTAAATCCAAGAAACTGCTCCATTGCTTTCTTTTTATTCATCTTTCATTAATCAAATAATAAATAATATTGTAATGATTCATTGACAAATTTTTTGTTTGTTTTTGTTTATTTATTTGTATAACCTTGCACAGCATTGCATACCATGACAGTTATACTGTTTGATGAAGCTAATCTATTTTTAGTATCTCTTTAATTCATGTAATTTGTATAGAAATGATTATATAAATTCAGCCTCCCAGTGAAAGAGGGACCTTAGAATTATAATGCTTTATCTGTGACAAGAATGCATGGGCGATAAAACCTTATAATACTTATTTTACACAATGTTATTATACTTGCTGTGCTGAAACTGTGTTGCTTTTTTTTTTTAGATGAAGGGTATGTGAAAATGTATTTGAAAGGAAGACCCATCACCATGTACATGCCAAAAGAGCTGGTGGACACATACTGTCTAGAAGCAAAAGCCGATCTGCCTCCAAATAAATTGAAGCTAGATTGGGTGTATCCTTTTGTATCACTGATGCTTGTGATATAATCTGTATGTTCACATCAGTAACATGTTGGTAGGTTCCAAAAGCATGAGTCTGTTCACACTCCCTACTTTTTTATACGTTCATACTTTTTAATTATATGACATTTCATGAATTTTATTGTGAATAATTGTATGAAAATAATTCAGCAATAATTATATGAAAATGTCACTTTACTCTTAGTTAATGGAACTGCATTTAATATGAATGGATGAAGTAGTTAATTATGATGTTAACAAGGTCATGATGTTAACAAGGTGAAAAATCTACTGACATATATTGTACAGTGACACTGTGAATTCAGGCTATGCATGCTTGTGCGGAAGTGCTTGTGCTGGTGGCAGTTCCTCTCCCCTTAGGCCGGCTCCATACAGACCACCAGGCTGGTCCACGTGCTCCTGATGAAACTGGGAAACTGTCTACAATGTGACATTCACAACCCATGAGCATTCTTCAGGCCTGTAGCTCTTGTCCACGAGGTATTGCAGGCCTCTTTCCTTGGCCTTGAGCACAACAGACAGTGCGTGGTAAAGACAGGGCCACCTCAGTGGGTAGAGAGGGTCTGGCGGAGGGAGCAATCTTGAACCGGTTTGAAATATGGAAAGTGGGGTGGACTCAGAATTGGGGAAGAGGGAGGCATCAAAACAGTTCATTTTCTGAGAAACTGTCCTGAGCTCTGGGGCTTTGTGATTTCCTCAGCTGGGCTCTGAAGTTGGGCAGCATCACAAGGTTTAGGTTCATCCAGTGGGTCAATAGTTTGCCAGATTGTACTGTCAGGGTATTTATGAGTATTTGGACCCAAATGCATGATAATTTACAGTCTTTAATAAAAGAAAATGGTAGGCAAATACAGACAGTAAGGAGAAAAATGGCCACTTACGGCCAGTAGATCAAAGTCTGAAACACTGAATAATGTGCCAGGAGTCAGAGAAAAAAACAACACTGAAAACAACAAGAGGGAAACCTTTGACTGAGAGCCAACTGAGGGAAGGCAGAGATAACAGTTAATTTTCTGAGAAATGGAATATCAAAGACAAACTGTGTCAGGCGGGGAAAGCACAAATCCGAAAAAACTGAGCTTAGGTATCCAAGGGGAAATGACAAGGGCCAGGGAGTTCCAACGAACAGGGAGCCAACAAATCAATCTGGCAAAGAATGCAAGGAATCAGTGGCTATTTATACAGGGGGAAGATGGTGGCCCCAGCAGACACAAGTCTACAGTATCCCAGAAGGGTTACTTCTCAGAAACTGGGAAACTGTCTACAATGTGACATTCAGAACCCATGAGCTTTCTTCAGGCCTGTAGTTTTCCCTGTCCACGAGGTATTACAGGCCTCTTCCTTGGCCTTGAGCACAGGAGACAGTGCGTGGTAAAGACAGGGCCACCTCAGTGGGTAGAGAGCGTCTGGTGGAGGGAGCAATCTTGAACCAGTTTGAAACATGGAAAGTGGGGTGAACTCAGAATCGGGTAAGATCAAACATCAAAACAGTTCATTTTCAAAGAAACTGTCCTCAGTGGAGCTCTGGGGCTTTGTGACTTCCTCAGTTGGGCCCTGAAGATGGGCAGCATCCTCAGCGGAGCTGTGGAGATAAACAGCATCCCTAAAATCACCCTGAGCATGAAGATGTCATCGGTGGCATGTTAGTTTGCAATGGTCTGGGTATTCAGTACTCTTAAATGCACAGTTGTCTGTTGGGGGCTGAGCTTCACATTTCTGATTGTCTTGGGTGTGTTCATGGGAGCTCTGGGGCTTTGTGTCAGGCTATGACTGGCTATGCCTCAACGTATATAGCATAAACACATTCTGTGAAATTGTAATGAGAAACACAAACAATAGTATTTCATAGTTATATAATCATTATATAATTATATAATCATGTGACTTTGGGATTTAGTGGATTAAGTAAGTACTACTTTTTGTGTGTGTGTGCAGTCAAGGCCAAGTAGAAAATTCGTTTGTTTCTAGAAAGGTATGGTAACACTGCTCTTAAAAAAGATGGAAAGAAATAGATCTTTGTGTTTTCTTGGATCCAAATCATGTCCAAGTGTAACTCTATTTTCACGAGAGATACACAAATGTTTTCCTATTTTTAGTTGCTATGATGTCCAACTTAGGAATCCAGTTTGGATTGTGTGAACTTGTCTCATGTGTGCAAAATGCATCTCTGTTTCAGTATGGAGGTCATGATAAGCCTGAAGGGGAAATCAACTTGTGTTCTGGGATTACATGTACACCAAAAGGATGAGAAGGAATGGTCTTTCCATATTATTTAATATTTTCTTATTATTTTCTTCCTTGTAATATTTACAAGGAAACTGTTTTAGTGTCTAAGCTACAGCCAGCTTTTAATCTTCATTGATGCAGTCTGTTAGAGTTGGTGCATGTCTGTTCCCCTCAGGAACTCAAGCTGTATTGCAATGCTTTGGGAATGTTTCAACATTGTCCACACACACAATCAGTCCAATGTGTATAATCAGTATAATCAATGGAAGGGTGCAACATCAGAGTGATGTCACAACCAGAAAGCTATAAAAAGAATGTGTGTCGAGGTGCTCTTTGAGGAGGACACTCCTCAAGGTTCTGGCCCTGCTCGCTCTGAAGCGAAGCGAAGTGGTGTTTGAGCTCGTGGAGCCCGCAGCTGGACTTGGCAGAGAATTTGGAAACGGACTTGTCCCTTTCTCCTTTGTCACCTGCCAGTTCCGGCACTTTGCGCAAAGTTTGGAGACATGCCATTCAGTGGTTTATTCCCTCTGTAGGGGGAGTATGGCACTCGACCTCTCTTCCTCTGAGGAGAAGGATATGGAGGCCAGTGAGCTACTGGACATGCCTCAGCCAGTTTAGCTTTATGAGTTGATGGAGGTAGTGATGTGTGCCGTGGTCAAACACAATATAACTTGGGTGGCAGTCTAGGCACATACACAGTAAGCTCATCTAGTTCTTTCTGCAGCCGATATCACAGCTCCCACACTGGGATTTGAATTTTTTTTCCAGATTTGCTCACCAAGGTGAGAGCTAGCAGGTTGTCACTCCCTGGGATTGCATAGTTGCGACGTGCCTCTGATTCAGTCCTTAGTCCATGTCTTCTCTTGTCGCCATCCAGAGGATCTGCCAGACAAGGATAGATCAGTGCTTCTGGGTGCCCCTGTGGTGCTGACTGGCTTATTTCTAAATACGGTTGTCAACCCGTTTCATAAAGCCAAGAGCTAGTCAGTGGCTTTCCAGTGATACCTTGCTTGTCGCTCTCAGCCCCAACCCGAGCATGAGCTGCCCTGGCACCTCCAGGGGGATGAGCTGCTAACCCTAATACAAGAAGTGCCTCAGGGCACAACAATCTCCAGTCAGTATTCCTCTTACCATATTTTCATTCCTTTGCACAGGAGGCTCAGGAGCAAATGGTCCTCCTCAAAGGGCTGAATGCTATGGTGCAGGCATGGCCAAGGCTATGCCTTTATTCTTTTTCCTGCTCCCGTACACTGCTCCCAGAAGTTCTGGAGAGGGTTTGCAGGGATGGAGTTTGTCTTCTCCTGGTGAACAGCACAAGCCTGGTGGTCAGGCAAGCCATAGTTTGACCTGGTAGCCCCTCCGTTTGGAACTTTGGAGAGTATGGCTGTGGCTCCTGAGGGGGCACAGATTCTATCATCTGGTGTCACCCTCCATTTGGAACTTTGGAGACTATGGCTGTGGCTCCTGAGGGGGCACAGATTCTATCATCTGGTGTCTCTCTACAAAAGAGTCAGGGACCTTCAGGCCCTCTACATGGCCGCCTCTGTCTTGGACTTTGGCCAGTACTTTTCTCTACCCCAATCTAGTGTACGTTTCCACAGTGCTCTCTGTAGTCCCACAAACTGACATGCTTCCACAGATAACTGTGAGCACTGGATGCAAACCTCCACAGGACACAGCCATGGAGAAAGCTGGAACAGCTGTTCATCTTATAGAAAGGGGATTTAAAAATAAGCAGACCATCGGCATGTGGATTGTGGAAGGAGGAGGTAGCTCAGTTGTCTACGGTTCTTTGCTGCTGATCGGAAGATCTGGGTTCAAGCCCGGTATCACCAATCTTCCGTCCTTGGGAATTGAGCAAGACCCGTAACCCTTTGTGCTCCAGTGGTGCCATATCATGGATTTTTTATAGCTTCCTGGTCATGACAGTCATATTGCACCCTTCTAATGGACTGATTGCACTCATGATTCACAGTGTGGGCAATGAGGAAACATTCCCAAAGCATTTTGACACAAGGTCTCATTCCCTTGTGGAACCAGAGATACATTCGTAACCTAGAGATGCTCTTGTCCTAATCATGATTCAGCCCCTTCACAACATTATGGATTACACAGTTTTAATAAGATATCTCTAGAAACTCTGTGTTAACCTTATGGATTTAGTTCTTGATGTAAGCATGGAATTAACTGTTAGTGCGAGAGCGTTCCTAAGAAACCAACCAAGAAAGCAACCGTAATCCATAGATTTAGGATATGTGTGGTATGAAAATTTCACAACTTTTGTTCTTAACCAAAAGCTAGCTATGGCTACCGAGGCCGGGACTGTCGATCAAATCTGTATTTGCTCCCCACTGGAGAGACTGTTTATTTTATTGCCTCTGTGGTGGTGTTGTACAATGTAGATGAGCAGTTGCAGAGACACTACACTGGACATACTGATGACATCAAATGGTAAGATCAAAACCTGTACTCTGAATGGCATTTGATCATTATTCCACCAGTTCAACCAGTCTTTTCTCAGTAACTGTAACAAATTACTGTTACTTTTATTTTGTAATGAAATTACGTAACGCCGTTACATGTAACTAGTTACTCCCCAACACTAAGTATACTATATACTGAGTACTAATTCTATACTGTGTAGAACAGTGTAAAGTGATTTGTATCTTGTATATTACAGTTCTCAAAAAGGACAATAAATAATATGCAAACCAATAAATTTCTTTCTCAAATAGACTGAAAAGCAAATGACCACTGAAGATATCAGTTCTTCATATTGAGTCTGTAGCAGTCTTTGTTACGTACGTTTCATTTTTATTCAGTATAATTTAATACTGTCCTTTTGGTCTCCCACTTCCTCTCCAAAGTCTAGCTGTCCATCCTGATAAAATCACCATAGCAACAGGACAAGTGGCTGGAACCTCCGCGGATGGCAAAGTAAGAGAGTACATACCATCTCAGACACTGACACTGAGCTTCCTTGAAAGGTGTCTACAATGAAAACTGTCATTGAACGATTTTGTCTTTGCCTCAAGTGCAGTTCTGCAGTTCTAACGCACCCTAAACCTCAAAAGATGAATAAATCTTGATGCCAAATTGAATAGAGAACATAATAAATAGAACATTCTAAATTAAAATGTAGAAATTATATAGTAGAATTGTAGTAGAATTGTTGTAATATGTATATATATATATATATATATATATATATATATATATATATATATATATATATATATATATATATATATATATATATATATATATATATATATATATTAGTTACCTAATGTAGTGAGTGCAGCATCCAGTTAAAACTATTCACAATACAATGAGTTGTACTGAACATCTATACAGCAAAATACAACATATATATTTATATTTTCCTGCAATACATTGTAATCCTTTTTTATTATTCAGGGACCCTTGTGCCTTAGTCTGTAAATACTCACAAAGATATTAATTACATGTCTATATAATTGTATCCACACTCACTCTTTGTTTCCTTTCTCTGCGTATTCAGTTTGATGTTTAATGTACAATGTAATTAACCTTCAAATTTGGACATTTGTAGTTAGACATTTAAATATATACATAATATAAATATATACAAAATATACACATCCACATGGATAAAAAGACTGGTGCACACTCAACCTGTATATCCATAAGTCCCAGCATTTTTTTATAATAATTATAATTTGCCTTTACTGCAACTAAAGAATCCAAACCTGTTCTAATATGGCAATGCCTCTGTGCATAATACATGGTTTGCTTTGGAGTAGAAGTACTTAATTCAGCAAACTGGAACTAACTAAATAAAAGTGAAAAAAAAAAGAGTTATTGTGAGGTTGAAAGCACTTCCTCAAGTTCATTATGAAACACTCGAATGGATAAATGCCACAGTCAAGTCAAGTCAAGTGAGCTTTATTGTCATTTTAACACATACAGCTGATGCAATATACATTAAAACGAAACAACGTTCCTCCAAGACTACGGTGCTACATAAAACAACATAAAGGCACGATAGACAAACAAGAGCTACATACACGGGACGACATAGAGCCACAAACAACAAGTGCGACAAGACAGACATTACATAGTCACGCCACAGGACAGGTACATAAACTAAAGCGATCTACAGATCCTAAAGAACAAACTACAGATCCTAAAGAACAAAGACCTACACCTGTCTACTAATATAAATGTTCAGTAAAATTCACATGGAAATTAATAATCAACAGATGTGTGGCATGCAGGATTTCAATGAAAATGAATGTAAGAATGAAGCCACACAAGAGAATAACTATGAACTACACCACAGTCATTTGTGTTTAAAATAGTTACAAACATCTTGTAACATGAAACAGTGATTAAATCCATTTTTGCTAATTAAGTAATGTTTGCGGGTTGGAGTTTTATGATATGAAACATATGAAACATATTATTGAAGGAGGTGAAGTAATTTAAATGCTCAAAAAAGTTGGATCTTCTTTAAAATGAAATTGAATTTAGGGAGAATATTCCAACATTTTAACAACTAAATTAACACAAAATGTGAATTATGGGAACTATGAATGATGTAAACTCTTGGAGTATTCTATATATATTTAATAAGTATAATGCGTCACTTTCACTAAGAGCTGGGCGATATGCTTGAATAAATTAGTCGTGCTGCTTTTTTTTAATTGCCATAAAACTTCAGATAAATTTTACAGCGGGCTTTGGGTTGTTGAATACCTGAAGTTGCAAACCCGAACCATTTCTATATGACTGATGAAACCGCGCCCCTCTTTGAAACAAGCTCTTTCGATTCATCAGAGCACGCTGGCGTGTTGTATTTTGTATTTCCCAAGTGTAATGCGGGGCAGAAGGCGGAGAAGTACGGAAGTTCACTGTGTCAAACGATTTCAAAACATCACATAAACCATAAACTCGAATGAATCAACAATGACAATTAATCTCAAAGTTCTACTTTTACTATTACAAGACACTAAAACATTCTGTAATACCAAAAGGCTAGCTAGTGCATTTTACTTTTTAGGCATTCATTTATGGTGTGCTCTGTGATTTACTGGTACAGTACACGTGGTTATGTTCACAATTGACATTTTACTCATCTGGAGGACTGTACTAAAATATAATACAGAATTCACATGGTTGCCAAATAAGCAGTTGTAAACTTTAGAATGTCGCTCATACTAGAACATCTTTATCCTTGAGCACCTGTGAATAATACTGAGATGGTTAAAATCGAATAATATTTACAATTATTAGCCACTTCTCTCCTTTATTTCATCGAGATTTTTTTAGCTGAAGATGCAATAATAAATATTCTCTTGTGCAGTACAGACAGTTCTCACTTAACCCAAGTTTAAACAAGAAATAAAATTGAAAAAGATATATGCATTTTTTGGTTTTGATTCATTTCTGCAAGTGTGAGATCTTGGTCCACAAACTGCACAGCAGTACATTTCTGTTGCCATTGTAGTCCCAATATCTAAATACGCATTTGGAAAGCTATGCTGCAGAATTAGTGAGACTTACCATGAGAACCATACATAATCCACAGGCCAAATATAACAGACTAAAAAGAATTTTGAATGTTTCACAGGTGCTAAAGTTTCATGCACTGTGTAATTCTTGGTATTCCAACTTAGATTTAGTGTACATTTAACACTTATGACAGTGTTTAGTGGACTATGTGCAATATATGCCAGTATATTCTTACTCTTGACTGGGATTTTCACTGATCTGTGTAGATGCCACCAAACAAGCCACATCTACCCATAATTTCGTATTTGTTTAGACTCTGATCATTAGCCGTTCATCCATTTTAAACTGAAAAACTAGTTCATTCATAATATTTCTTTGCACTCCCATTATGTTGGATATTATGAAAAACATTTCCCTTTCATTCATTTTCATTCTATATTTTACTCATGTATAATAAACTTTTTTGGCAGCAGCTAGCCCCACATGTTCGTGTTTGGGACTCTGTGAGTCTTAACACACTGCACATTCTTGGAACTGGCTTTTTCGACAGGGCACTTGTGTGCCTCTCCTTCTCTAAGTCGGTAGGTGATTATTTTTTTTTTGTATACTGTAAAGTCTGTCATTCTATTAAAATGTTTATTAGTAATTAAGCACATGATTGCCATGACTTGTGATTAATCACAAGCTAACTGCACATATGTATCTGTTCTAAATGTAACTTTAATTAATGATTTTTAAAATACTCTAATCAACACAGTCATGGACAAATATGGATGCTTTATGCAAATGCCTGTTTATTATTAGTGAATAAAGCATGAAGACAAAAAAAATCTTGTAAATGTTTAAAAAATATTATGGTGTTTTCAATTACGTAATTAGTCAGAACACTAAATGGAAAGTTTTGGAATGGAACAGATGGTTTTAATTCGCTGATGCGTGCATCATGGCATATTTTGGTGCTATATATATGTATATATATATATATATATATATATATATATATATATATATATATATATATATATATATATATTGTGTGTGTGTGTGTGTGTGTGTGTGTGTGTGTGTGTATTGTCCATTTTTATTTATCCATGCACCATACTTGATTTTTATATTTACAATTTTCTTTTACAGGATTTACAGATCTTGATGTTAAGCTCTTCAATTAATGGTTGAACTTTATGTATATATATGAACTTTATGTCTATGTTTTTAACAATTCAGAATGGAGGCAGCTGGCTGTGTGTAGTAGATGACTCCAACGATCATGTCCTTTCAGTTTGGGACTGGCAGCGAGAAGAGAGACTCGCTGATGTTAAAGTATGTCATTTGGGATACATCAACATTCTAAATCAGTAGTTGGATAAAGTTAGTGAACTTTAAATCTGACTTTTAGTCATGTATAAAACTTTAAACCCAAACCAGGGCTGGATGAATCAGTCTTCTGTTACCATAGAGGAATGTTTTTAGCCTTGTATCAAAATTAGAAAATCTTGTTAATTTATTTTTTTTTCCCCCATATTAGATTCCAAGTCAAATGTTTATCACTGTTTTTCTCACACTCTTACTACAGTCCTCCAATGAGTCCATTTTTGCAGCTGATTTCCATCCGACAGATGCAAACATAATTGTAACATGTGGAAAGTCCCACCTTTGCTTTTGGTCCCTTGAAAAAGGCTCCCTTCTGAAGAAACAGGGCTTGTTTGAGGTAAATTTACAGATCACAGTATATATTTGAGAGAGAGGGGTGCACTGTATATTTTATTCATTGTAGTTATTTTGAAAGTAATACCAAGCTATATTTGTGCTTCTTGCAGAAACAAGAGAAGCCCAAGTTTGTCTTGTGTGTGACTTTTTCAGAAAATGGTGATGCTATCACTGGTGACTCCAGTGGAAATATACTTGTTTGGGGCAAAGGTAAAGAATTCAGTGGTAGAAATCTATACATCTAGTACTTTGTAGAAAAGAGTTTCTGATTTTAAAGCTTGGATGGAAATTAGATCATGCATAATGCATTTTGTAACCATTCCATATACACATGATGAATATTTCATAGACACGTTTGAGATATTCTTAGCGATGTGGTCTGTGCTTGCAAACTGTAACAGTGAAACAGCTGCATCTCTGAAATGCGATTACAAATCAGTGCTGCTTTACTGAGCAGATCCATTATATGCTCGTTGTATTTGACCTTCCATAGAGTGAGGTTAATGCTTGCTAATGTGGTTCACTGCTCTGTGTCTGTCTTGAAGGCTCTAATCGCATTAGCTTGGCCATTCTCGGTGCACATGAAAGCAGCGTGTTTGCTCTGTGCATGTTGAGAGACGGCACATTGGTTTCGGGTGGGAAAGACCGTAAGCTCACTTCCTGGGATGGAAACTTCCAGAAGATTCATATGGTGCAGGTGAGGCACTATAATGCCAGCCCAATATTTAGAATGACATTATGATTTAGTATTTAACATTAAATATTATTTAAACAAATTAGCAGAAAAAACACCAGTAGACTTTTTGCTGTATGTTTTCTTAGGTTCCTGAAATGTATGGGCCTATTCGCACAGTTGCTGAGGGAAAGGGAGAAACTATTCTTATTGGAACAACTAAAAACTATATTTTGGTGGGCAGTCTGAATGGGGATTTCACTCCCATTACACAGGTGAATGTTGCTGGCAGATATATAAAATATGGAATAAATAAATACATTAATAAATGGTCTATGTAGATCATTGTTTTTTTTTTTTATCTAATTATTTTGTAAACGTGATACGCCAATACACTAATATCCATGAAGGTAGCATATTTACTGATTTACCGTAAATTCTGGACTATAAAGCGCACCTGCATATAAGCCGCATCCGCTCTATTTAAAAAACAAAAAACAAAAAATAAATAAATAAATAAGCCGCACCTGCATACAAGCCGCATCCGCTTTTGAATTGTAAATGTACATGTATGTACCTAAATAGATCCTTTCCTAACCTGTATTTTAACACGGTGTAACGGTGGACGCTGCACAGAGACGCGGAGATCCGGAATTCATACAAAACAGGATTTATTAGAATAAAGAACTCAGGAGACGCCGCTCATACGGAGCGGCCAGACAGGCTAGGGAGCCTTGCGCTCTGCGCGCCGTGGTACCGGGAGTACCGGAGAGCAGGAGCGGTGGCAGACTTGGAAGTCCGGGAATCGAGAACAGACAAAGGTTAGGCATAAACATATATCGAGCGTCCGTGTCCGCGACACTAGGTATGTGCTACGAGCCCGGACGGGGATTGTAGAGTGAACCGGGCTTATATCGGGAGAGGGAAAATCAAGAACAACTTTGGCTCATTTGTGCGTGTGTGTGTGTGTGTGCGCGTGTGTGTGCGTGTGTGTGTGTGTGTGTGTGTGTGTGTGTGTGGGGGGAAAAGAGCAGGGAGGAGAGAGAGAGAGCACCGAGCAGCAACTTTGCTGATTAAAACGGGACAGAACCAAGAGAAAATAAGCGCTATTTACAGTATTTATCTTCATTTCTCCTGTGTGTGAAATCACGTCACCTTAACCTTGTAAAGATAGAGTTTGTCCTCCTTCTATCCGCTTCTACCCACTTATATCTGCTAAAGAGGAACTAGCGCATTCTTCTTCTTTGCATTTATTTTGTGTTAGTTTTGATTCTAATTCCGGTTAGAGCCCCTAGCGGTCGGGAAAAAATCTGCAGAATAGCCGCACCTTATTATTAGCCGCATGGTTCAAAACCTATGGAAAAAAGTAGCGGCTTATAGTCCAGAATTTACGGTACTCATTTTATTTACAAAACCTGATTTGATCAGAATACATTTTTAATGTATTTATTAGATTGACTACAGCTACTGTATATTATAAACATGTTTATGTCATTCTGACTGTATTTTGTGTTGCAAATTCCTTGTGTGAAGTACTTCTCTTCCACTATTTATACTATCAAGACAACAAGTAGAAAGTGTGTTACAAAGAAAAACAATAATTTTCATTGTAATTTATGATGACAGGAGAAATTTAACTGTAGCCAGGAGTAATTATCCATAGTCAAAAAAGTGAAGTGGCAATTTCTAATATGTATATTTTTCAGGGACCATACTGATGAATTGTGGGGCTTAGCTGTGCACCCACTGAAGCTGCAGTTCCTCACCTGTGGCCATGATAAATTGGTCAGTCTATGGGATTCAGAATCACATCAGCCACTATGGACCAAGACATTGGAGGTTAGGAGAATCCACATCCTACATCACATCATTTATATCTATGTTATAGTTAAACTTCGCACCTGTGATGGAGGTCTGTGTTTGCATTTTTGTGGATAGGATGCTTCTCAGTCTGCCGGCTTCCATCCCTCTGGGGCAGTTGTTGCCATAGGAACACAGACAGGCAGGTGAGAGAGGCTGTCCCTTCATAGCAATGAGATCTTTGACATGTCATTACCGTCCTGGTAAAATTTCTAATAGTCTAATACATAGAAAAAAACATCATTATTATGCAAATTTAATACACAGACATAGGACTAGTCCAGATTCATTGTTCAGATATTTTAGAACTATTAATATTCATGAAACTGTCATCAACATATGAAAAAAGCCTAGTCACAATAGAAGCCTTTGCGAAGGTTTCAAGCTCTTCAGCTTAATATGCATGTATTCTGCTGCTGAAATGTTTTGGACAGGTGGCTTGTTCTGGATACCGAAACTAAGGATCTAGTCGAAGTGCATACAGATGGGAATGAACAGCTCTCAGTTATGCGCTTTGCTCCAGGTCATTGTTCTTCTAACAGCCATTAGAATTTCTTTCAAATTAATATACATCAATGCATGAGGCACTTGTGTTGATCTGGATTGAACATTTTGTCTTTCAGATGGAAATTTTCTTGCTATTGGGTCACATGACAATTACATCTACATTTATGCTGTAGCTGAGAATGGCAAGAAGTACAGTCGAGTGGGAAAATGCTCAGTAAGTTTTTCCTCAGTATTTTATCTAAGGTATTCTTTACACATAAATGTCATGCTACCTTAAAACAGTCTTAAAGTAATATCGACATGCAGAAATGCATTAATAAATGATTATAATGAAAGATTCATTCTGAACCCAGCAATGGTATTATTGTAGTATGTAGCACTGCCTCTGTTTAGCAGAGGATTATTGATAACGCTTACAAATGCAAAATGTAAACTAAATCTCCCCATTTTTGTCAGAGAATAAGGTTGAAATTATAGGGTTTGGTTTAAGGTTGTTGTTATATTGTAATAAACATGTGTCTTTATTTATTGCGGTCCCCTTAATTAACCAGGAAACTATATTTATTGAATTTTAACAGAATCGAACCATGTTGATAGTTTATAATTGTGAGCAGCTTCAATAAAATAAAGCAATAAAATAAAAAAGAGATTACAAATTAAAAAGAAATGAGAATGCAATTCAGCACCTACTGAAATACATTACATAGAAAGTCATCTTCAGTGACATCAAAAAAGAGGGAAATTTGTGTCCTGGAACACATTACATTTCATGACTATATCACAAAATGGTGTGATACTGGGCTCCATTATCAGTGATCAAATGGTTGATTTAAAATAAACAATGAAAATGAAGATGTTTAAACAATTTTATTACAAATTAAATTTGGGATACATTTGAGGATTGGATATTTATTATAAAATGTACCTTAAAGTTCTTTTAGATGAATTTCTTTTCATGTATATGTATATTTTTATGTGTGAAAACAGTTCTAATATGGTCTCTTGTAGGGTCACTCCAGTTACATTACTCATGTAGACTGGTCTTTAGACTCTCAGTACCTGGTGTCCAACTCTGGAGACTATGAGATCCTTTATTGTAAGTTCGGCAATATTTACTATTAGCCAGTTGCCAGATATAGTATGTTATATCAATTAGATATAATATAAAATTCATTATATAAATTATGCAAATTTGAGAAGGTTAATGAAATGAACAAGACTTCAGTGACATGGTAATGTGATTGTTTGTCCAGGGATTCCTTCTGTGTGTAAACAAGTAGTGAGCGTAGAAACTACACGAGATATCCCATGGGCCACCTTTACCTGCACACTGGGCTTTCATGTGTTTGGTGAGTTTCTGGCAACAATGTGCAATAATAAGGTTGGTTTATGAAGCATGAAATAGGTTTCAATGGACATAATACTACAAGTCCTAAATGTGTACATTAAAATTCCTGCACTTGTTGCATGTCCTTTTCTATAAGTGCATATAGATTGCTATGGATTACATTTGCTGAATATTTCTGGGGAAAGTGATTTTATTTGTATCCTCCCACAGGCTTGTGGCCAGATGGCTCTGATGGGACAGATATTAATGCTGTGTGCAGTTCCAATGAGAAGAGGCTTCTTGCCACTGGGGATGATTTTGGAAAAGTGCACTTCTTCTCATTCCCATGCTCTCAATACAGAGTAAACAATCAGCATGTGTTTTACTACTTTCTAAAACATATACATATATACAGAGAGTAACTTTTTTTACATTCTCTTCTCTTTTCCTGTCTCTCTTTGTTTTCAGGCTCCTAGTCATGTCTATGGTGGTCACAGCAGTCATGTCACCAATGTTAACTTCCTGTTTGACGACAGCCACTTGGTGTCCACTGGAGGAAAAGATATGAGTGTAATGCAGTGGCGTGTGATATAAACATCTATTTCTATTGTAATTCAGTTTTAATGAAGGCATGGCAGTCTTATAAAGGCATATCCATTTGTAATGGGTTGAGACAAATTAAGCTATTGTTTACTATTTGCTCAAACAAACCCAGCATCAAATCAATCATAGGGTCTCTCTGGACCTTAAGGAGGGCTATTCTGCAAACTCAACCTACAAACCTTGGAATGATGAATATGAATTTCTTTCTACACAGGATGCATTTCATGTGATGCCAAAGCTTATAGCAAAACTGTTACAGCATATGGTGGTGTATGACTCCACCGTATGGCCTCAAGATGTATTGCACCACTCCTGTGTGATTGAATCAAAACCTCCTGAACTGAATTCTGAAAATCGTTTTTTTTTGTTTTGTTACTTTTAAAGACATTCTATATGTTAAATAAGTAAAACAGCACGACTTTACCAAACACAGCAAAGACACTGTGATTGAAATAACCCCCATTTATACCAAAATGACTTTTTACAAAATACAAAACAATGCAACTGGTGATTCATATTTATGGTACTAGGCTCTTAGTTATGGTATTATTAAACCAGGCTGAATGAAGTGTCTTAATTAACTGACAGTTTATGCTACTGGTAAATATTTTTTAAAATATTCACCCCTTTATCCCACATGACCCACTAGAATTTGTTGTGTTACAGCTTCAGGAACTTGATCTCATTTAACTTATTTAGTAGATGAATTATTTAAATATTCTCCAAAAAACATAGTAGTGGCATAGTTTTGTGTAGATTTATAACACCATTTTGATGAATTCCAATCTAATCTCCGGGATGTAATATAACAATATATAGTACATTTCAAGGATGTGGGGTCAATACTTATTCAGTACAAGTTCATTTGTTTCTGGGTTACTTTTTGAACTAGATTAGACATTACTAACCTTAATTTCCATTAATGCCTACAAATCTAGCAATGCAATACTTACTCTGAAACTACTCTATGCTGAACTATCTTTGCATTGACTAATGACCATAACTATGCTTCAATTCTTTTGCACTGAAAGAGGAACAAAAAAAAACCTCATCAGGGTTGTTAATGACTGTAGTTGTTTTTAATGACTGTCTTAGCATGCACAATGTTGGCTGTATGTTTTTTTTTAAGACTTTTTCATTCAGATTTTTATTTGCCTATGGATTGGCAGGTAGCACAATGTAAAAATGTGATTTTTTTTTTATTTAAGAGTAGGCCCTTTTTTTAGGTGGACAGTTAAAATTGGATGTTATACAGTGTATGAATAATTCAGTAGCCATGATGGTATTAGGCATGTAACTGGCAATTATGAATAGACAACAATTGTAGCAGAATGCATAATAAAATGTAAAAAAAAAAAAATCTGGCATCATTTTAATCATTAATACCTTTGATACTTCATTCACAATTGAATTCATTCAAACTTGTTTGGGTGTATGGGGTATTTTAGTTAGACCTCTCCCTGCTACATTACCTGCAATATTTTTCTACATGCAAAAAAAAAAAGAATTCGGTTTTGTCACCTGATTTTTAGAGCATGACCATATGTGACCTGTGTGTCAAATCCATTAATCCATTAAGACTAGGCAAGTTTAATTTACTCTGCTGAAAAACAAAAGCTTACACCAGCATAGCATGAACAGCACTAAGCAGCATGAGATCTTTTTGTATAGTAAAATATACAAAGAAATTATTAATAAAAATGTACAGGTGTTTTTAGTAATTGAAATAAATTTGGTACTTCATTTTCAATTCAATTTGTTTATTCTTGTAGCACTTTTAACAATGAACATTGTCACCAAGATAATGTTCAATTATTTCAATAATGTTCAATTATTTACCAGTATGTTTCAACTTAGTCTCACTTAGTCTGTGAAGTAACTTGTTCAGTTCTCTGCATTTTACCAATCCATTTATGTGCCTCATTTCATGATTTCTGACTATTTGCCCACCCTTTGACTGTCCCACACATTTGACTCACTTTATATTACACTACTTCAATTTTCTTACTTTATACTTTCTTGTAAGCATATAAAATTAAATAGCAGGTAGTACTTTTACATGTTTCTCAGCTCTACAATTTTATATAATAAAGTATCACGTAATTGTGAAGTCACCTACTGAATATATATGAATACATGTTGAATACATATGCATGCTACATATATATATGTATATAAAGATATATGAATGAAGATTTTAGTGTTAGAGGAGCGCATCCAGACTAGCAAGGGGTCCGGGTGGAGTTAGCCAGTCCCCGACTCCGGCATTAGAGCCCTCACAGCGGGATGAATTGGTGACGATTCGGCAGTATACTCGCTCAGCCAAAGCTATGGCTAAGGGTAGCCCACAGGAGCATGACACTGCGATTCACATGTCCAACAGGTTTGCTCTATTCAGTAAAGCACCGGCTAAGAAATCTAAAGGCAATTTGGTTATTGGAGACTCTATAGTGATACACATGAAATAAGCTAGGCCTTTAGAGCACCAGCGGCAATTGTTAGGTGTATAGCACGAGCCAGCGCACCGGACATATCAGGTAATCTTAGGGCTGTAGGCCAGCATAAGTTTTCTAAAATAGTTATTTATGCTGGAGCTAATCATATATGACTTTGTCAATCAGACTAGCAAGCATAATTTCATGGAGATGTTTAAATTAGCGAATGCGGTTTCGTAGTACATTCTGGCAACGTGGCAACGAAAACCACTGCTATATAGATAATTGTAGAACAGTGTCCAACCCACTAGGGAAGGAGCCGCTCTCCTTTCTTGTAACATAGTCTCAGTGTAGGCCTAGTTAACTGTTGACTACCCATAGTCCAAGGAGAAGACAATCCGGTTAATCAAACTGTCTAGCTAGCTGCACAGAGTCGTCACTCAGATTACATAAAATTGAGACTGTGTCTATTCCTCGAGCTAACAAAAATCTTGAAAGACTTTTTTAAAAGTCTGTTTTAGCAATCTAATTAATGTAGATATCTCATACTAAAAACATACTGAACACACAGCCTCCACCTCCGCTCTGAAGCTAGGAGTGTTAAATATCAGATCTCTTACATCTAAAGCATTCATAGTTAATGAAATGATCTCGGATCATTCATAGTTGATATCCTGTATTTAACAGGAACGGGTTCAACAGAATGAGTATCATTAAATGAAGCTAGTCCTCCATCATACAGCTACATACTGTCACATCTTCGACCATCCAAAGATTTATCAGCTACCTCCCAAAATTTTCCATCCCCTGGTATAATGAACAAACACTCTCTTTAAAGCAGAGCATTAGAAAACTAGATTGTAAATGGCACCAATCTAAACTGTTAGTATTTAAAACTAAATAGAACATTTTAAACAGCTGGAAGAGAACAAGCTAATTTCACTCATCTCTTCTTCTAAATCATCAACTTGTGTATAAGATCCTGTACCAACACACTTTCTTAAATAGACAGTACAGGCTGTATCAGAACCCCTCTTGAAAATAGTTAACTCTTCATTCAGCAGTGTGTATGTTCCAAAATCTTTTAAACTAGCAGTTATAAACCACTGATTAAAAAACTTGACCTTGAGATAGTAAACTACAGGCCAATATCAAACCCCATTATTTCAAAAATCGTAGAAAAGATAGTTGCACAGCGGTTATGTTTATTTTTACCCAGGAATAACATACACAGACTGTATAAATAAGGATTTAGATCACAGCACAGAGACAGCATTTGTTAAAGTAGTAATCGACCTCCTATTGGCCTCTTATCAGGGTCGCATCTCTTTGCTCCTATCACTCGACCTCAGTGCAGCTTGGTAAGACAGAGGTTCTTGTACAGGGACCACATGCAGCTGGAATTGAGCTATCAGACCAAACTGTAACTTTAGATGGTCTTTCTGTTACAGTAAGGTCAACAGTAAAAAGATCGGGGCGTGATTATAGATTCTATTCTCTCATTTGAAGCTCATGTAGATAATAATCTATGCTGCGTTTATTGTAATGTTTTACTGTCTGGATGTTCAACATGGTGTACAAATAAGCTATAGTTAGTTCAGAATGCAGCAACGAGTGTCTTCACTAGAACTAGGAGATATGTGCAGATCACCCCTGTCTTATCCACACCGCATTGGCTCTCAGTGAAATTCTGCATCGATTTTATAATCGATTTTTAAAAAAATTTAAATATTTTTTATAGTATTCCTGTCGGAGTCCATGTCTGCACTCTACACCAAATGTACATTCACTCGACACATTGTGACTGTGACCATCCCTAACTGTTTTCTCTTTCTTCTTTCTTTTCATTCTCTCTCTCTCTCTCTCTCTCTCTCTCTCTCTCTCTCTCTCATCTCTCTGCTCTCTCTCTCTCTCTCTCTCTCTCATCTCTCTTCTCCTCTAGCTCTCTCTCTCTCTCTCTTGCTCTCAGACAAACACTTTACGAACTTTCGCCGATATGAAAAAAAGTTAAATTTGATCGGATTTGAAAAAACATGCTGCTAGATAGTCATGGAGCTTTACAAACTTAGAGAGTAACGAACAAGTGTAATACCCATGCCTAGCAATACCTAATGCCTACCAGTTCCTCCTCCCACTATCCACACACTTATTAACAATGGCATTCTGTATGTACAGTATGTACTGTATAATTTACTGTATTTTTTATACTGTTTATTAATTTAAAATGCATTAATGTTATTGTTTGTATAACTTTTCTTAAGTGCAGAATTCAGGAATGCAGTAAACTACCATTTTTATAGCTTATATCTTACGAACATAATTAGGAGACATGAGTAGTCAATAGAGAATGCCACAAACAACTTATGAACAAATTCATACTACGACCTCTTTGAACTTCACTCGTTCATAGGATGGGGACTGTTTGTGTGTATATATATATATATATATATATATATATATATATATATATATCTATATATATATATATAAGATATATATATATATATATATATATATATATATATATATATATAAATTACAGACATATATACATATACATGTTCATGTGTGTGTGTTTGTGTGTGGTGTGTGTGTGTGTGTGTGTGTGTCTCAATTAATAAGAATATCATCAAAATGTCTTTGTCAAAATGACACATGGCTTACAGCTGAATTGACAATTGTCGAGAAGAAACCCTGAACATAGAAGGTTAGACACAAAAGGTCAATGTTAAAGAATCTGGCTGTTAAAGAATAGTGCTATAATGGAAGCGCATTAGTTGAAAGTTGAAAGGAAGGGAAATATGTTGTAGAGAAAGGTGAAACTTAGCCCATTCAAGAAGAGCTTCAACTACAGCTGTTTTCAGTTCATCAAAAGCCACCATGCATAAATGTATGCAGGAAATGAGCTACAAATGTCGCATTCCTTGTGTCAAGCTACTCCTGAACCAGAGACAACGTCAGAGGCATACTATCTGGGCTAAGGACAAAAAGGACTGGACTGGGCTGAAGTCCTCTTTTCAGATTAAAGTAAATTTTGCATTTAATTTGGAAATCAAGGTAACAGAGTTGGGGGAAGAGAAGAGAGGCGTAGAAGTTGCTTGAGGTCCAGTGTAGTTTGCACAGTCATTGATGGTTTGGGGAGCCGTGTCATCTACTGGTGTTGGTCCACTGGGTTTAATTAGGTCCAAGGTCAGCGCAGCCTTTTACCAGGAAGTTGCTGATCAGCTTTATGGAGATACTAATTTAAATTTCAAGCAGGACTTGACACCTGCCCACACTGCCAAATGTTCTAATAACTGGTTTGAAGACCATGGTATCCCTGTGATTAACTGGCCAGCAAACTTGTCCAACCTAAACCCCATATATAATCTATGGGGTATTGTGAAGAGACGCCATTGCTTCAGTAATTCATGCAAAGGGAGCCCCGACTAACCAATGAGTGCTGTACATGTACATTCTTTTCAAAATTTCAGTGTTAATTGAAAATTAAAAGAAATAAACACTTTAAATATACAAGTCTGTGTGTAATGAATCTATATAATTAGTTACTTTTAAAATTAAATTACTGACTTAATCTACTTCTTATGTATTCCGATATATGTATATATACTCACTAGCTTGAAACAATCTTGTGAAACAGAGGTTATGGTAATTTAGTATGCATAGAGTCACCATTAATACCTGTAATATAATATTATGGAGTTCATCTAGATTCTAGAAGAATATTATGAGTATTAGAACATTATTCTATCATGAACTGCTGTACTAAGGTCAAACAGCACAAGCAATGAGACACAACCCTGCTTGAAGGCCAGTAGAAGATAATTTAACACTTCAACCAATATTGGCTGAGTACTGTGAGTGATTGTAATGTACTGTAAATAGTTTTAAGAATGTAAGTTGTATGCAAGAATAAGCATAATTGCTGAGCAACACCAAACATTTGACAGCTGGCAAAGTGGAGTTTTTTAAGGATATTGGCACATATAATAGTATTCACTGTAAATATATGTTTATTAGTATCTGTTAAACAAATGCGAAGTATGCAAGTTTTTAATAATAATATGAGTTAAATAGTTTAGTCTGTTTGATGGGAGTAAAAGTCAAACACAAGCTCCAACAGCAAGAAAGCCCAGCAATGCCTCTACTTCTTGAGAAGGGCTGAGGAAAGCCCATCTGCCATCCCTCATACTGACCATGTTCTATAGAGGGACCATCGAGAGCATCCTGAGAAGTTGCCTGGTTTGGAAGATCATTGGAGACTCTCTACCCTCTGTCATAGATATCTATACTACTCACTGCATCCACAAAGTTAACGGCATTGTGGAGAATATAATATCCTTTATTGGTCACATATACATTACAGCACAGTGAAATTCTTTTCTTCACATATCCCAGCTTGATGTTGGTAGCTGGGGTCAGAGCGCAGGGTCAGCCATGATACGGCGCCCCTGGAGCACAGAGGACCCAAGGGCGGCAGCTTGGCCATGCCCGGATCGAACCCGGATCTTCCGATCAGCAGTCCAGCGCCTTAGACCACTGAGCTACCCCCTCCCGGATAACCCCACACACCGCTCACACACACACTCTTCACACTCCTACAGATCTCAACTCACACACATAAACACACACACACAAACGCACACACACTCTCTCTCTCTCTCTCTCTCTCTCTCTCTCAAGTGTGTTCTAATGCACACTCAATACTTAATTAAATTAACTATTTCAAATTGTACACATCCCCATGGTCAGCACACCCCACATTTATTATCACATTTACTGTTTATGCTGTTTACATGTTGTTTTTGCACACCTTACTATTGCTGCTATTTTTGCACATCATTATATTTGTCACTATTATTTACTTTTCACAATTTTTCACATTGTACTGTATATCATACAGTAGGTTTACTGGTCATCTCTTTTATGTGTTTTGTGTATTTTGTCCCACACTGGCTTGTGTTGTCTGTTTTGATTTGTTTTGTCTTTCATGGTTTGCACTAGGTTGCACACAATGCCCTTTATGTGGCTAGGACAATTTTACTCTAGGCCTTAGATCTGTGTTCTGTTATGTATCTGTAGGATGTTTCCTGTAGTAAGAGGATCCTGAGGAAACATTGTCTCATTTCTTTGTGTACTGCTTCACCTATAGAGTAACAGGTAGAGGTGGTAGTGCAGGCATACTGTTGTCTCCAAGATAGTTTTTTTACACCTTTCCTCTTGTCTCATCTAACCATCTCTTCTTTTGAAATCCATGCTGTTTCAGTTACCTCTCCAATCAACCTGTTGATCATTGTCATCTACATCCCTCCTGGTCCTCTTGGGAACTTCCTTGAAGAGATGGACACACTCCTCAGCACTTTCCCTTCTGACAGCACTCCTCTGATAGTTCTTGGTGACTTGAACCTCCCTTCTGCTAAACTCCACTCCTCTTTGCCTTTTGACACTTCTTAACTCTCTTTCAACCACAGAGGAGGAAACCTCTTGGACTTGGTTTTCACTCACCCTTTCTCAACTATAAACCATGCTATCCTAACTAAATTCTCCTCAGACTTGGCCTCGGCTAAGACTACCTTTTACAAAGAAAAGCTTGAAGCCTCTGCTCGTGAACCTCGTAAGCTTCATAACATCTCTTTTTCACTGCTCAACCCCTTTACCCCACCTGCTTCATCCTCCCTGATGGCAAAATATGCCTCCTTCTATGAAAAGAGGATTGAGGAAATCTGCCTGACATTCACTTCCTCCCAGACTATGCCCACACCTGACATCCAGGAATCCCAAATTTACTTGGCAAATTTCTCAAACATTGCAGAAGATGAGATGCTAATCATCCAATCTTACAATCCCACTACCTGTCCATTGGATCCAATGCCTTCAACCATGCTCTCGACAACAGGTGTCCAATTCAGGCAAGCCTACCATTATTTTTGGCCTAGAAGATCATATTAAATGTGTATTAGAGCTGGCCCACCAGTATATAGCTCATACACCGCTAATACTACAAATCCCAGAATGCTTTGTTAGTGTATTGGCATATCAGTCGTGATCTCTTACAAACTCCTGCCATTCATCTACACTATCATCAATGAGTCCTTAACATATGGCCATGCGCCATCTTCCTTCAAGCAAGCAAGGGTAACTGCCATCTTGAAGAAACCTGTCCCACACAGATTCACCACTGGTGTTCCACAAGACTCAATACTTGGTCCTCTTCTTTTCTCACTCTATGCTCACTCTCCTGGTGAAGTCATCTCCTCACATGGATTTGCTTAACACTGTTCTACTGATGACACTCAACTCATCTTCTCCTTCCCTTCATCACATACCACAACTTCTAGAATCTCAGTTTGCATGTCAGACATAGATCTCATGGACAAACGTTCATCAACGGAAACTATAACTCTTCACAACACTCTGCTCTCTCCTTCAGCCAATGTTCATAACCTTGGGGTAACCATGGACAATCAATTTTCTTCTTATGTTGCTAACGTGACTCGCTCTTGTCGGTACCTTCTCTACAACATCAGAAGGATTCAACAATTTCTATCCACACAGGCTGCTCAGGTGCTTGTTCAGTCTCTTGTCATTTTGAGGCTAGATTACTACAACTGTCTGCTGGCAGGTCTACCTCAAAATGCTATTCTTCACTGCAAATGATTCAAAATGCAGGTGCATGACACCACCCCACACCACCCCACACCACCCCACCCCACTGCTGCTCTCGCTCCACTGGCTTCCGGTAGCTGCACGTATCAGATTCAAAACAGTGATGCTCTCCTACAAAGCCAAAAATGAATAATAGTCTCCAGCTCCCGGTACACTACAGAATTAACCCCACCTTTTTCGTCTCAATACTGAAACCTTTCGTTAAACCTTCCTCTACTCCCACAGACTTGTGACCCCCAGACGGAGCCTCCTCCTCCTCCGCTGCTCACCAAGGATGGTCCCGTCTACAGGGTCAAAGAACTGGACTCTAGGCACCGCGTGGGGCACTTGGAGTACCTAGTAGATTTGGAGCGATACAGCCCTGACAAATGGGCCTGGGTCGCATGAGAAGACATCTTGGACCCCACTCTGCTGGCAGAGTTTCACGGTGCCCGGTCAAAACCCTCGGCGCCGTCGCCCTCAGCCCTCTGGAGCTGTCCGTAAAGGGGAGGGGGTTAATTACCCCTCCTTCACAATCCTCGGAGTTGGATAATAAACTTCTGAGCGTTAATCTTTTAATGCTGTTATCTGTTTGCTTCCTGATAGTGTCGGAATATAAAATAATTATAATTATTTATTAATAATAATAATAATAATAATTGTTTGCTGTAAAAGTATTTGTTTAATTTGTAAACAAGTGAAGGGTTGTTTATTAACAGATGATAAAATATAAGATTTTACATCTGTTATTTACATTTACATTTACATTTGCGGCATTTGGCAGACGCCCTTATCCAGAGCGACTTACAACTGAGCAATTGAGGGTTAAGGGCCTTGCTCAAGGGCCCACTAGTGGCAGCTTGCTGGTGGTGGGGTTTGAACCTGCGATCTTCTGGTCCAGAGTCCAACACCTTACCACTAAGCCAACACCTCCCTATCTGTTATAAAACATACTTGAGAAAATTAAAAGACTTTAAGTAAATGTCTTTCAGGTGTTAATAGTTTCATTAACCCGAACCCTAGATGATTTAAGATAATATGATATAAAGTATAAATCTTTTGCTCCTAATCGTTTGAGCTCCTGAACCTCTCATTAACATATAACTATTCTTAAATGGATTTTGCGGGAGGCCATCCACATCAAAATATTTACAGCAGTACAACACTACAGGACTTGATTGTTTGCAATATAAAGTGCACCTGATCCTGCAAAATCGCTGTGCATACTGTATTTTGGCTGCTACACAAAATAATGAATTGCTTTTACTGGAACTAATGAGTCCCATGAGATTGCTGGGCACATTATTGTGGTTTTGTCCAAAATAAATCAATCCAGATATGACAAAATATGATAAAACAATCAGTGCAGATATTGTGTTTATTACACCAAGTTACATAGTATTAAAGATGCGCTTTTTGGGTGTAGAAAAACTCTAGATACTTTGGGACTGTTTGTTGTCTCATGATTTCAATCTTATATATAAAGTCATTTTCAGTTAGCCCTCTTCTACAGCTCAGATACATAGATATATATGCTGGAAATCAGTCTAAATGAAACTTATCTGTACAGATGAAATGTAAAAATAAATGTTCATTTTAATGCATGGTTTCTTCTACTATACAGAAGGTCGACTGCATGGTTATGTTCTATATAAAGGTGCACTGATAATAACATCTTTTTATGGGCCAGTTAAAATCAGGCCATGGATAACATTGCTCAGTTGGTTCTCACTAAGTATTTTTAGAGGTCTAAATGCCAGTCTATAGTCTGACCAGCTACCAACTTTCATCCAACAGACTGAGCAAGTTAAACTAGCCTTAGTAAGGCATTACATGCAATAAAGAAAATGACATAATATTAAGCAAATTTCAAAACCTGAGCCATGTCTTACAGTAGTCAATTCAGCGCAGGTATGAGTAAGTTTTACATCATGAAGCACAATTAATATTATTTAGCCAGAATATTTTTATTCTGATGAAATCTCACCAGGATAATAAAAAAAAGAAGGCAACAGAAGCTGCCTGGGCCAGCTTATTAGCCACAGCCGAATATGATTAACACAATTATACATTATTATAATAACTATTTATGATTGTTGGCCGAGCATGAAGCCAAGCCACATATAAGCATGTGCTGAAATATGACTCGACGTCATAGCACACTGCACTGCTTCATAGGGATAATCAGACAAAGAGGACGCCGCCTACTCTGCGTGACGTCCCGTGGAAAAAGAAAAAGACCCTGTCGCGCATGCGCGTTGCAACATCGACAAAAGGTCACTAGGAGTGAACGTATCTAGGTCGTTTTAAATAAATAAAAAATAGTTGATGTAATGAATTGTGTAATAGAATTAACGCAGATAGTTTAGTTGTTGTGTGTAAAAGTTAACTCGACTGATGAACCCCAGGCAGAATGGTCGCCACACCTTATAACACAGACGTTGCAGTTTCTCGTAGTCGCCACTAGGGGCCAGTGCTTCACGACCAAAACGCAGATTCCGCTCCCTTCGAACCGGCTTGCCTAAATTCAGGAGGGAGTTAAAACGGCATCTCCGGAGCGCTTCAGCCAGACGATTCATTACTGATGATGTTTATGTGCGCGACCGTTGTCTGAACATGGCATTTGTTTTAGATGTATATAATGAGAAATTACGCTATAATGCAAACGCCGCTGATTTGGCCGTGCTGTTGAGAGGGTTGCGTCGCCCATCACTGACGGAGAGCTGTTATCACCTCGCTTGAGAGCCATTATTATTTAAAAAAAATCTCAACGCCTTCACATCTTTACACGTCTGATCTGCGCGTCTGACTTACACACGATCTAAATGCGCCGGTGATTGTGCTGGGACACGCACATATTGCATTGCATTTACCTCCTTATTGTCAGATCGTTTGTGGGAAAACGGCGTTGAAATGAGGTAAGAGATCATTCCGTGCAATTTCTGACAACGTGTCCTGCAAAGCAGAGCGAGAGACAGGCTGACATTAGATGAGATTTCATCTGAATCGGCTGCGTTTTTAAATCCGTGTGAACGCGCAGCTATCTGTGCCGTCTCATGCACCAACAGGGCCTGTGATATCGGCAAATAACCTGTCCTGCTTTTGTACTGCCGGAAATCACGGTGGGTTTTATTTCATTCAACACCAAAGATCAACATCCTTTATTATGATAAGTATTACAGGCTGTGTATTTAGTGCTTCTGGGATTAAGCCACTGTTATATAAAGGCGTGCGTATTCAAGCCACGTCTGTTTGATTAGGATTTATATAAAAAAAATGAAGACAGTGCAAATAAAACGTCCGTCTGCCTCACCCTCTCATGCTTCTGACAATAAGAGTAGTGACTGTGTACTAAAAATAGTAATTAAAATAAAGCATGACATCGTCGTGATTGTCAAACGACGCGATAAGTCGCGATGACGTCACGACTCGGATGTTGAGCAGTGATGCTGAATACTTAGATGCTGCACGCACAGAATATAATATATATATATATATATATATATATATATATATATATATATATATATATATATATATATATAGTCTATATATATATATATTCTGTATATGTTTCTTATCTGAATGTCCAGAAAACACAATGCATAATAGGCCTGTTAATTATAGTGGTGACTGATTTACAGTGAAGCATCTGTTCTTTCATTAGGTTTCATTAATCTCATTATTGTTGTTTAGTTCCATTTCATTTTATTTATATAGTTTCCAACAGGGGACATACGCTGCACAGAAATCTTGAGGAACGTGGAGAGGAACCAAAAGGAACCATAATTTGCTTTATCTGATTTACAGTAAAACTGTAAACATTTTCTTATTCAGATCTCTGATAGTGAAGGACAATCATTCACTTGCATTTAAGTATAAAGTGGGTTGAAATGTTTTTCAGTTGTTTATCACAGGTTTCTTTACATATATGACAGATTTGTATTTTTACTTTTTTGTGTGAAACAAGTCCAGGCATTTTATCTACAAATTAATCCTTGTAGCTGCATGTTTTTATTTCAACCAAGCAATGGCTTTAATCCACCTCTTTTTAATAGATTGATCGTGGCTTTCCATAGACTATTGGGGTGGTTTCTGCTTGGATGTAATGAAAACCTACTCCCACATTGGTCACTTTGGAATAAGACCAGTCCTGTACAAGTCTAAAAATGATTCACAAAGAAATAGATAAGCCGTGGACAAAACCTGTTATGGTAGGTGCAGAACAGTGAGTATTAGTACCTCTCACCTAGTTCAGGTTCACCTTGGTACATTAAGGAGTAAGACGATGAATAGAATATATGGTAAGGTAGCTGTGGATTTGGAGACTGTACCTAGAGACCATCTAGAGTGACAATACACCTACTTTCATGTTGTGGGAGGAAACCAGAGGCAACCCTGATGAAACACACACAGATTTTGAACTAAGTGTGAGGTACTTGAACAAATGGTTGTGTTGCATTGGAATGGATCACTGAGACTATGAGGAGGCAATTTTGAGGCAATCCACGGTTCTTGTTTAAACATATCTTCCTTGTGTGGATTAATTTGAGATTTTTGTGAAAGTTGTGCTCCATCACAGTTTGGTGCATTCACAGTCTTTCCCCTAACTCATATATGCATATAGTAAGAATACGAAAATGCTCAGAAGAGCTATTTTTGTAGACCGAGTGTGAGAGCGTTTGCTTGAGTGACTCATGGAGGCCATGTGCAAGTGTCTGTGTGGAGTCTGTTCATGTGTGCTTGTTTGCTTGTTTCAGATCAGTGGTTCTCGATGTCACAGGTGTAGTGAAGAGCCACTTGAGGCAGAAAAATTATTAGAGGCCATGTCTCTAATGCCTTTACTACATGCTTTTGAACATGTCAACGTGTTCAGATACACACACACACACACACACACACACACACACACACACACACACACACACACACACACACACACACATATATAATGTGTGTGTAAAAGTATTGAATAAATAAAACATATACTTTTTTTTTATTTAGGCTACTTAAACCAACCACCTAATATCCTACAAAGTATATGTTTTATTTCTTCAATATTATATATTTATATATTGCACTATTCACTTTTATTTTTATAGTGCTTTCAACAATTCCAGATTTCAGTAATCTTTTTCCACAATCTTTCTTCTTTCCTTCATGAAATATAACAAATTCAAAATCCATTAACTTTTTTTTGGCCTGTAATTTTCCTTATAAACATATCTGCTTCCTGCTTTAATCCTTGAGCTGTGAGCATTATCCAGCTGGCTGATTATACTGAAGAAATGAGTACAACTCTATAAGATGGAGATAATATGAGATAGAATGCTTATACTTAGACACACTAAATCACTTTTTTTTTTCAAAATTAGTGACCTTGACTTTATACATATACATCATATTTATACATATACATCACTCATACATCCGCAATACATTGTGGCGCATTCTTTATCACAACATTGTCACAACAATGTCCTTAGTTCACAAGTTGTGAAGTCAGCATGATGATGTTTTTCAGGATTGCTGAAAAGTGAAACTGTTTAATAAAAATCCTATCTGACTGCACAACCACACTCTTGCCCTGTGATAAGCAAGGTTTAGCTTGTGTTCCTAATGTGTAGGTATCTTTTTGTGATTAAGCTGCATAACATACAATTAACAACTATAACTATTACATGTATAAATAGTCCAGTGTGTCTAAATCGGTATACATTCAGAAAAAAACTTAATGTTACAGTTGTAATACAGATCATAAGACATGTATGAGTGCCAGCATGAACAAAAGTTTTCTTTTCTTTTTTAGGTTAAGCAATCTCGTGTTGATTCCAGAAATTTCTGCTTGTTGGCCCTACTGTGTGTGTGTGTGTGTGTGTGTGTGTGTGTGTGTGTGTGTGTGTGTGTGTGTGTGTGTGTGTGTGTGTGTGTGTGTGTGTGTGTGTGTGTGTGAGCGCGCACGCGCTTCTTTCAGTAGTTAGAAGGATCATGTGGTTGCTCAGCATAAGCAATATTCCAGCCTCCTCCTCCACCCTTCATTCCTGTGGACAGAAATGATTGTCAGAAGGAAAAGGCTACTGGTTTGTAGCTGTCACATGCTTATATCTCCTCTTTCTCTCCATTCATTCCCTTGCATACTGTTGCTCTCATGTGCAAGGTCTCTTGGCTAGCCCACCAAATCCCACCCACCCACTCTCTCTCACTCACTCACTCACTCACACACACACACACACACACACACACACACACACACACACACACACACACACACACACAACACACACACACACACACACACACACACACAATAGCGAGTGTGGTAGCCAGGCACACTGATTTGTCTCGCCAGCTGTTCTTCCAGAAGCATGAGCTGATTAGTTTTCTCACACTGAGCCATAACACAAACAGAACACTCACATTCATCTGAGCAAAGACACGGACATGCAGTATTTTGACAGGACAACAGCATTACGATGGGTAAAAACCAAGCAGCAGCTGTCAAATAATAGCTCTCATTACTGCATGTTCCTCCCACATTTTGCTGCTGCCTCATTATGTGAAGAACGACATATACATATAAATACATATATATATATATATATAACACAGGGGACATGTAGAAAAAGCATTTGACATTTGAAAAAGTGAAGAGTGTCTGGGCAGACAGATTGAGACAGCATTTACTTTTCAGGAAGTGTAAGTATGTTGTTGGAAAGGCCAGAATTGGAAAAGTTTCCATAAGCAGCAGTGCCAGCTGCAGCTGTGAGGCAATGCTGTCTGTACCTCTTTTTGTGTGTTCCCATTTAAAGGTGTGTTTCAGAAAAAAAAAAATATGTATATATATATATATATATATATATATATATATATATATATATATATATATATATATATTACTCTTTCATCCTATTACTCTCTGTTAACAACAAGCAATATAACCACATTAGGTATGATGAGCCAAGGTGACAAACGACTACTGTAGCCTGAATAAATCCTTGGATCAATCACATCACACATGTGGTAAAATGTTTTTTTTTTCAGGTTTCACAACCTACATACAATTGGTGAAAACTATAAAATGGTTTCATTTTATCACAAAGAAATAAATCTCGTATTTGAAGGAGAATATTAGTGCCTCTTCTTGTTATTCTGCCACTATTGCTAGTTTAGTGTGCAATGTGCAATTTGAAAAGAATATTGTTACGCTGATTAGAGCATGTCTTAATATGTATTCATACAGTTATATTTGAGTTAGCGAATGTAGGGATGCTACTTTTAGATAACAGTGACCAGATTCTCCATGTTATTTAGGTATGTAGTATTCATCTAGCTTGAATTACTGATATGCCATTCTAACATACTGACTTGTTTATCAAACAATAGGTTAGAAGAGTGGTTTGTGACTACAAATTGTGACTACTTTGTTTGTCACAAAACTGGGTAATTAGCTTACACATGCTACTGAATGCTTGTCTCATAAAGCGCTTTGTAATATACAAACAAATACATACATACAAACATGCTGAATATCATCCTCAGTATTAAGAGAAAGAGAGCGATGGAGGGAAACTGGAACTGTGGGAAAGCATGCAAAACTCGGGTCTGGGATCTGTGGTGAACTGCCACTACCTCCTACTACACCACTGTGCTGCTTCACTTACTTACTGATGTAATAATTTGGAATTCCTGTAAAGAAAGTGTAGCTTATTTTAAGCAGCTGAATTATCCACACGGAAAAAAATTTATAATTATGTTCTGGCTTGCCAAGTGACTTCCTGTGGTTTCTGGTCCAAGCCATAATATCAACTTAAGGCTTGTATTACCTGGATATATAACAAAGTGATACGTCATCTAACTGCATTAGGCTTTGGTGTTGGCCTATTTTTTCTTCTTGTTTCATCATGTTCTTCAGATACTGCAAATGTATTATTAACAGTAAAGAATGCAGTTTAAATTCTGCATGTACTGTTCAGGATGTCCTGTAACCTGGTATCTCACTTTTTGTACTATATACTGTTTTTGTGATTATGGAAATTATGAAAGGCTGCAAGTTATGAAGGTTTCTGCTTAATCGGTGGAGACAGCTCAAGCAAATTCAAGCTGGCATCACAAGGAGCATCAGTTGTACTTTTAAGTTTCAAGGCAGTTGCACGCAAGGAATATGGTGTTTGCGAAACACTGATGCCATGACTATGTTTGACCTCTGGAAGATTAGCTGAGTAAGCACTCACTTTAAGCAGTATCTGCCATTATTTCACAGCAGCTTGTCTCCAGTGGCTGCTCAGGTAACATGTTCTCTTGCAGACAGAGATCTTAGACCATATGCATGAGGATTTCTGAATGAGCAACTAGCAACTGGTAGTCTTACTAACCTCAGTGGGGAAGACGGTCACTTACATCGTTGCTATGGAAACCGCTTCCTAGCACTGCTCCTGTGCTGCCCTCTCTTATTATAGATCTGCTTAAACACTGGGACTTTTTTTAATGGAGGAGGGGAGGCTTTGTAAATCATCTGTAAGAGCAACAGTGTCTGTTCATTAATACACTGTGACTGTAGCAGATTGTAGTGAGCTTTTTACATTTTGGACTTAATGATGCGATCTGAGCCCGTAGCAAAACTTCACGAGCATTGTGTGTGTGTGTGTGTGTGTGTGTGTGTGTGTGTGTGTGTGTGTGTGTGTGTGTGTGAGAGAGAGAGAGAGAGAGTGAGTGTTTTTTTTTTTTTACATGTAATTTCTGGTATGTGATTATTCAGCTCTGTTAGAAAAAAAATGACTGAGCATTATGGTGCCAGAAGGCTTCTTTAAAAATGACTGTAAAACTCTATTTACAGTGAAGGAAATCTACAGTAATGAAACAAATTCACTAAAGATGCGCTGTGTGATGCGCTACGTTATTACTGTAAATGCACTGTGCAGAGTAAATAGTTACCTCATTTTTACTAATGATCATTTTCTTGTAATGTAGCTTCTGAATATCACTTATGGGTGATCTAGTAATTTTTACATTCCTAAGATGCAGCTTTTTTATTGGATCTACATAATAGTTATACATATAACATATGGACAGTAAAAAAAAAAATAGTAATAAGTAAATTAATACATTAATAATCATTTGTCCATGTCTATGCAGTTAACCTTACAACACAATGACCAGTTAATTGTCACTTTTTTTAATCTCACATTATAAACAGCATTTTGTTTAAATCTGACAAACTTTTGGCAAATGGAAAGACCATTTATGCCAAATTTACATTTGTATTACTGGTACAGGGGGCACGGTGGCTTAGTGGTTAGAACGTTCTCCTCACACCTCCAGGATCTGGGTTCAATTCCCATCTCGGCCATGTGTGTGTGGAGTTTGCATGTTCTCCCCGTGCCTCATGGGTGTTTCTCCGGTTTCCCCTGGTCCAAAAACATGCACATGATTGGCACCTTGGAAAATTGTCCCTAGTGTATGAATGTGTGTGAGTGTGTATGTGTGTGAGTGCCCTGCGATGGGTTGGCATTCCATCCAGGGTGTATCCTGCCTTAATGCCCATAGACACCTGAGATAGGCACAGACTCCCCGTGACCCGAGGGAAGATCGGATATAGTGGTAGAAGATGAATTACTGGTACATCAAAAAACTGTATATGTGTGTGTGTACGTTTGTGTATGTAAAATGTGTTTAAAATATGGAAAGTAGTGCAATTAGACGTGTATGAAGTGCGATTGGCAGTTATGTTGCAAATCTGTGCATGATACAAGCATCCATGAAGTACTAAATGTTTCACCTATTCATAAACCTCTTTCTTGCTCTGCAGGGGGTTGGGTGCGTGATGAGGTAATTCCCCTCAGTTTGGACAAGTGCAATTCAATCCCATGACACGTCTGTGCCATATATCGTCAAGCTCTTCTCTAGACCACACAGTGATCCCTAAATGCTTTACGCCTCTTCTCCAGATCATTTCTATTATTTGTGATCGCCAAATCATTCTGCATATCATTGCAGACTCATTAGTCATATTTACTGAGATAGTGTAGCCATACAGCTTCATATATAGGGGTTCTTTGAGTGAGCAGATGGCTTAACGAAAAAAAAACACATTGTAGAAAGAAACATAGGTGCTATTAAGTGTAAACTAGCATATATCTATGTTCTTAATATGTAGTTAATAATTATATTATATTCCCCATGTGCAAAACAGTTGCAGGTTTCATTGACGTCCTTTACGGGAATTCTCTGTTATGTGTAATTTGTGCTGTTACTGCAAAAACAGCTGCTTTGGGCAATTGTTCTTTCAAGCAACAGAACATAAAAGACACAACTTGTGATTATGTGATTAAAGAAACAATGTGGTTTAATGATATAAGAGAAAAATTTTATAATAATCTAGATTTAATCAGCAAATATTTAAATAATGTTCTGATAGATGTATGTATAACACCCAAGTATTATATGAGCAAATGTACATCAAAAGCATTTGTTGTAGCCATGGTTTAATGAAAAAAAACGTATTTAAAACTTAATGTCCTTAATTTCACATATTATATAAAACCTAAATTCATTGTTACAAACAATATGAATGCCCAACATTTTAAGGATATATCATTCTCTTTATCACTGAATATTTTCTGTTGCCAAAGCAAGTGATACCATATCAATAATTATAAAGCATATCAGATCTTTTCCACAGATTTTGTTAGTTGTATAATAATTTTAATTGCAACGATGTGGCAAAGGTGAGGATTGCTGCTGTTTGGGTCATTCAGGTTGTATTAGCAGCTTTAGTGATGTCATGTAAATTGATTGACATGGGAAGTTGGTGAACACAATATAAGTGCTGTGTGCTGGCAGTGATGCTTCAGTCAGTTTTTATCATTTGAATCTATTTTATATCCAACTAACCCTCCTGCCAAAATCCAGTATAATGGTGAGCAGCAAAGCTTTTGTCATTGTCTATTTCGATATAAACATTTACACATCTTTTCCAAATAAAGAATCCTCAGCATATTTTAGGCTTGTGTTGCAAGGAGATGCAGTTACTCAGCCTTTGTGATATTTTAATTTATTGACGACCACAAAGTTGTGGAAATTAATAGTAACTGGTTGGCCTCATTACAAATCCACAGCGATTAGGTCAAATGTAAGTTCCAGGACAGCTTTTAAGGATGATTTTAAAATTTGTAGTCTAGAATAAATTTTGTTGATCTATAAATCGTTGGAGGAATTTTACTGCAGTACCATACTAAACACTCTGACATCATTCTTCCTTGGCCATGAGAAGCTTCTAAAAACCATATTAATATGCTTATATTACTGTATTTCAAAATACTGTGTTCCCTTATGTCTCATATTAGAATAGCTTTTCGATTAGCTGGTGTGTGTGTTTTCAGAGTTCACTTGGGGCTAGGCTGCTTATACCCCTCATTTTTTAAAAGAACAAACTGGAAGGAGTTAATGAACTATAAGGAAACACAATCCATCTTCTTATTGAGCTCTGAGTTATTCCCTGACATTAGTCCGGAGTTTTAGCTTCACTCCCCAGATAATTACTTGTCTACAAGCTAAAATCACTCATATTCCCTCATATAACCCTGCCATAATCCTTCTGATTCCCTGCTGCCTAATAACAGGGAACCTTTTTTTCTTTTTTTTTTTTATTGAATACAGTGAACTGTTTCTTTTCTCCCTCCAACCCTTTTCCATTTTTTTAAACCAAAACATATACTGTTCACTGAACCCAAGCTCTTATTTACTCCCTGAGTAGAGCCTCTATTCCCTTGCCATTTATTTGAATGAATTTTTGATGTAAAGTGGATGTTGTGGTTTATGTTTGCATTTCCCCTTGATAAAGTGTGCTGAGCTGTTCACAGGAAGTGATGACCTGACTATTTGCCCTCCTCCATTCTGTTGCTGTAACTAAGACTTTAGATCATCTGATCATATACAAAAATGAAGGCTCTGAAGCTTTTTCATGTGATGATTCATGTGATTGTCACTTTATCGCTGCATTTATAAATTCACGAGTGTACTATGCTCTTAATCTGAGATATTATTCCTAATACACGAATATCAGATTTGTGTAAACAGTACCTTCTGCTAAAACATTCTTGTATATACCCTGGAATCAAAATTGATTGTGTTTTTGCATTCTGTTGTAATTCAACAATTTTCATTACAAATTATATTGCTGACGTTGGTGTAGCTTGACTTGTACAGTTATTTTTAAATGTTTACATGAAAGCGTGCATTTTATACTAATGGCTGATTAACATTAACATTAACTGATGCACATTATCTACATTTTCCACTGTCACACAGTTGTACCTGGAAACAACAGCAAAATCCATCGCATGAGCTAGCGATGCTGACTAGCATTGCTAGCTCATGTGTCCCTTCACGATTTAGAACATCACTAACATTTAGTTTTAGTATCAGACTATATTCTGCTTTTTGAAAGCCTGGTTGATAAGAACAGGACAAGACAACTGTACATATAAAAGACAATACAGGAGTGAGCACTCAGCAAATACAGAGATGTCTGGAAGGCCTGAGTGTAGAGAGTCATGCAGAGTGATGTGTAAGAAGTGAACACATTAATGGTGTGCTGCAGGGCTTCATGAGATTTAGGCTTTAAAATTATAAAGCTTTCTTTCTGCTTCTGGTCAAGCACATTCAACCTCCTCTTATACTCAAGTTCTGTATGGTTTGCAATGGACAAACGTGTTCATTAGTAATAAATAATATATTTATTATATATTCTATTGCTTATAGATCCGGCTCCCCAGTTACTACCTCTATGTGTTACTAGTAGTTTAAATGCATTTTGAACAAAAACCAGCTGTCACAATTAAAAATATTGATGAAATGACAGACGTATGTATGTATGTACATGTATGTAATTTATATTTTTGCTCTCAAACTAAGCACATTTCCCTAAATTTAATGAAGAACTGAAAAGGTTAACGGGTAGATTTCCATTAACATTTGCAAACACACAAAATGTAATCACAAACTACACTATCTTTTGGATGAAGTTTTTGAAGAGTTTGGAGGTACTGATATGGTTCATAAATCCACACTTGGGTTGCATCCACAATGTATACTTAATTGAGTTTGAAAATGTGTACCAGATTAGTATTTGAAGGATGGCACTGTAGTATAGTGGAAAGTATTACTGTATCACAACCTGCTGGACTGATCCAGAGTTCAAATGATTTCTTTGTGTTAGTTTAACATTCACATCATTTCTTTTGAATTTCTTTCCATTTTCTAAGTAATGTACCAGAGATTGATTGGCTGCTTTAACTTACTCATTGAGTAAATGAGTGTGTGATTGTATAGTGCATTCCCATATCTTTCTCCAGGCATCAGATCTACTGCAGCCATAAAAACAGTTATTACAGAAGATAATCGAATAAAATCCTTTAGTCCTGAATAAGTACTATGATGTAATTGCAATCATTTTTTTTATGCTGACAGCTTAACACATTTTCCATACTAGGCCTGTTTCCTGTGCACTTTCGTGTACTTCCTGTTTCTATACAGAGTGTTCTTTTCACAATTGTCCAGCTTCTGTTCACTTATGATGATTGTTCTTGTCTTTACAGTCTTTACAGCAGTAAACATTAGATATTCGCATCATATCAGTTAGATTAACCTTCTGTAGTTTTCTTACAATTTGGCCATTTAAACCGACGTCTAACGACGTCTTTTTGTAAAATTCTGACATTTTGCACATGTGAAACATTGTTGCTGAAGCCATTTTAAAGGGCTAAAATAGTTCTGATTGAGTTGAAACTGTGATCGCAAAGGCAGAGTGGAATTTTACCATGCTTAACTTAGAGTATAAGACAGAAAAGCTCCAGATAATGAGAACTGATTTCATCTGCATCCGCTCATCTGACATCTAAAAATATTCTGACTTCAAACGTAAAGTCATTTCTGTCTGCAAATCTGGAAATACATCTATACTGGTTGCAGTATATATTTATGGTCTCATAATGTGTCAAAGTCTCCTTTCAGCCCATGGGGTAATTTGAAGTCCTAAATTGGAACACATGTGAAACCATCACTGAAAGGAAAACTCATTCAGCAAGCTACATTTTGTCTATGTGTTCAACACTTTCCTGTTCTTCGGTTGCTAACTGAGTTCCTTGTCAACATATGGACAAAAGAAGACTATTTAAAGCAACCGAGAAACTCTTGGCTTTAATTTAACCGTGTCCACTTATCAGCCCATCAACACAGCTGCTGCAGTTCTTATTTGCTTCGTGGCTTTGCCTGTTTCATGTCCTACTGTATAATTAGCATAGATAACAGGCACGCCCCTTGCTCAGTGTCATTCTATGGTATAATTACATTACCACTACATTGCCATAGTAGAGGCGGGACTGTTTTTTTTCAAGCCTTGTCATGCATGCACGAATTGTATGCTTGTTTATGTTACTAGCTGTAACCTCTCCTCCCTTAGGGCCACTGTATAATATGAAATGAGAAAGAGGAAACCATTTCTGTGTACAGAACAAACAAAGCTTGAAGATTGATGATTAAGAATGTATCAGGTCTTTTCCGATTCACTCATAAATTAATGTCAGTCTGTGCATATTTTAATTTCCTAGGTGTATTTTCACACCAGATCATATGACCTTTGGAAACCTTGTCCAGTATAGTTAACCTGTTCATCTTTACCCGTCTACAGTGAACAGAGCATTTGCCAGGCCCGGGCCTCTGTGATGATCTACGATGACACCAGCAAGAAATGGGTGCCCATCAAACCAGGCCAACAGGGCTTCAGCCGCATCAATATCTATCACAACACTGCTAACAACACCTTCCGTGTGGTGGGAGTCAAACTTCAAGACCAGCAGGTGAGGGCATGGGCCAGTAATCTGAAGAAAATATGATTTTTCTTATTAACCACACAAAGAGGACAAATTCCATGGTGTCAGTATATGGATAATGTATTATGTATAAAAAAAATAATCCACTTGGTCAAGTGTGAGGTAGAATACTTATAAGCAGTCACATGTTTGGTTTCCTTCCTATGTAAATAAATAAACTCAGAACCTTGGTAGATAAGTTAAACTACCAGAGATTAAACCACATAGCAGCAATACTATAATATAATGCCATCATAAAGTAATCTCTGGCAATATAAATAGACCAAAATAACAAAGGATTCTGTTAATCTCTGCTCCCATTTAAAATAAAACATCCTAAAAGAGTGGTTTGAAACATCGGTTCTTATTTAAGCAAACCTATAATAAGCTGTTCTTCCATACAGAACAGCATGAAGGACAAACACTGCAGACAGCGTTTCTTTTTATTTTTTTTTATACTGTTATTGGCAGAGCAAAATGTTGTTCATATTCACTTGGCCAAAAGTTTAGAGAATGACACTCACATTACTTTTCACAAAGTTTTTCAAACTCAGTTTTTAGGATGGCAGTTTGCATATAGTTCAGAATCTTATGAAGTGTGAATTAATTGCAAAGACCCCCTTTGGTATGAAAATTAACTTCCACAAGTTAATTCCATTCTTCCACAAAAGGACCTGCATGTGTTCCTGTAGGGCCGGGAACATCATGTCAGTGATTACAAATTAACAAATGTGAGAGTGTTGATGGGGACAAGACTGGAGTCTGTCGGTTTGAATAACAGACTAAAAACTTTAAGAGGAGGGCGGTGCTTTAAATCATTGTTCTTCCTTTATTAATTATCGTGCAAGGAAACGTGCATTGGGATTCGCAGTATTGCTGCTAGTACAATTGCATCTAAACCAACCATTTATCGGATCATTATCGAATCATGGGATCAGACCTTCAAGGAGAGAGTTTAGGATGTGGTGAAATATGTGATGAGATTTCTCAGGAATAGCAGCAGAGCACGTATCTGTATGCAGATGAAGCTTTTCGCCTTGCTGTCAAAAAGAGCAAGAGCAAAAGTTTCTCCAGGGGAAACTTCAGGGACAAACTAACTATTTTGCAAAAGGTACAGAGATTGGAGTGCGAAGGACTGGAGTAAAATTATTTTCTCTCATGAATTCCCTTTCCGATTGTATTGGGAATCCGTAAAAAAGCTCAGTTCTGCAGTGAAGAAGTGAGCGCTACCATCAGTGTCATGCCGACAGTAAAAAAAAAGACCAATCATGTGTTGGTTCTTAGCCAAGGAAGTAGCACTCAGAATTTAGCTTAAAGAGACTCTTCAAATGCAACTTCTCCTAACCATCAAAGAACAGTTTGGTGAAGAACACTTTTCTAGCATGGATGAGCTCCTTGCCATAAGGGGAAAATGATCATTAACTGGCTCAGGGAACAATACATTGACCTCACTCCTATTGAAAACCTGTGATCAGTCCTTAAGAGGCGGGTGGACAAACAAAAACCCACCTATTTTCACAAACCCCAAGAACTGACACATTTTCTCATGAAATGCTTGTAATTATGCTTCAGCATGATCTAGTAATACATGACCAAAAACATTGAAGCAGCAGCCATTATGAAAATTAATATTTGTCACATTATTAAAACAAATTGAATTATTAAAAATTGAATTCTGAGTGGTTTTGTGGGTCAGTTTCTTGTCTCACTTTGCCTATAAAAATACTTACAGTATGCATATCTCGATAATAAAAATCTGGAATTTGTATTCAGGCTGTGAATTAAACCAGGACATGGGAGTTTCCACCTGCTTTCCCCAGACATTTATTGTCACATATTGTCACACATTGTGATTTGATTCCATAATTCAGTAATGATAAAAAAATATATTGGCTTGCTCAACAAGAAACAATTAGGGCAAAACTGATTTTCACTTTTCACTTAAGTATTATGTAAAGCTGCTTTGAGACGATGACAAATTGTTAAAAGCGCTTTATAAATAAAATTGAATTGAATTGAATTGAATATTGGATTTGTGAATTGTGAATATTTGAATTTTTACATGTGCATCGCTATATTGCATCTCGCTGCACATACTCAGAGTATTTGCGGTTTCAGTATCAGTTGGGCAATTCTGTACCAATGTTCAGCAGGCAGGATTAAAACTGACGTAGTTTGCCCATGTCTGGTTTAGACACATGTATTAATTGATTGTACATATGAAATATGTTATGCTGAAAATGATTACATTCTCAGTGTTTGCATTAAAATGTAACGCAAAGTTAATGTGTAACTACACAAGTACCAGACACATGATATAAGATAGATTTCCCCCTTTTTATAAATGTCCTTGTAACATTGAGAAAAGTTTGTAAACTAAACCATTATTATAGCAAGAACCTGTACATGTGCCCTAGTCAGTTTAAATCAAGTAGGCTTTTATTTTAATTTAAACATATACAATTATTGCAGTACACAGTGAAATTAAACAAAATCACTAGAACAAATAGAACAAACAGTTTACTGTTGTTACAGAGTGACTACTTTACTCTTATATCATTGACTTCTTTTATTACTTGAATAAATGTAGATTATCAGTGCTGTACTTTGCAACAGTATTGAAGCCTGACATCTCTTTTTTTATGACAGGTTGTGATAAACTACTCTATAGTGAAGGGTCTGAAATATAACCAGGCCACTCCGACGTTCCACCAGTGGCGCGATGCCAGACAAGTCTACGGACTCAACTTTGCCAGCAAGGAGGAGGCCACCACTTTCTCCACTGCCATGCTTTTTGCCCTCAATGTGCTCAGCTCACAAGATGCAGGTAGGACCAGTTGAAAGGTATTGTTATTCTATTACCGTAGTGAAAAAATCCTGTTGAAAGTTGTCTAAAATAACTGGAGTTATTGCTTGGCTTATTGTAATTCTAAGCCTTAGGTAAACTATGACTGCATACTCTGTGCTATTCTGCAGTATTCTGCAGCCAGGGGGTGTAATATTTCAAATAGTATTTGATAACAGTGTTGGAAATCATTATCAACAAGCTGTCATTGACATTCTTTTATTATAAATAGAATCCAGTGGTCAATTACTCAGAATGCCAATCTGGGCCACATACAAAGCTCTTTGACATCTATAAATAATGTTACTTACAGATTTAAATAAAAATGTTAGATTAGTTCATTTCTGAAGGCGTCTTCACTGAGGTTGTCATTTGCATTATTTTCAGAGCTGCTGTTTACTGTAAAAGTTGTTGTGATGCAGCAGACTAGTATGTTAATTTTTCCCCTTTAGCATGTAGTCACTTACTTAAGTACAGCACATGAGCTTCTTGGGTTTCATGTTGTTGCTACTTAAAGCTTATGGGGTAGGGGGGTTAAGGAGCAACGCCTTCCCATTGGTGACTAGCTTGGCTAAAATATCCATGGAGCCAAGTTGTCGCAGAAACCAATCTTACATGTTCTCATGCTTTTTTTGGGGTGGGAACTGGAGATGAGATTGCTAGTAAGTTGCCATGCAAAGCACAGAGAAGGTTGTTGCATATGTCTGGATACACTCGCATGTGTCCTTAGAACAATAACCTAGCATTTAGATCTTGGGTTTAGTTCATTGTTCGTACTGATTTCCTGCAGAAGAAGTAGTTATCATAGGGCAGTATGCTAGGACCGCCATGCTCGCCTGGGCCACGACGGGTGAGCTCTGCTGTCATAAAGCTCAGCAGTAAGTATTTGCTAATGTGGATGTTGCTTTGTTAATGGAAGTGAATATGATATTCTGCATGATGTTGACAGTGCAATGCAATGTCTGTGAGGTGCTGTTGTGGTGTCCTCAGTAGAGGCTCTGAAAGGAGTCTGGCTCAGTGCCTGTCTGAAACTCGTCACAAGGATGGATGTGCTTGCCGTGACTATTTCTGAACAGAAAGCGTTAATCAGTGTCTCCTTCCAACTCGATTCAAAACATCATGTGATGTCAACATAAATTGGGATGGTGTTTTAGATTTAGCAATATTTTAATATTAAAAATACAGCTTTATTCTTTGTCCCTAAAAACGGAAGCTTCTTTTCTAAACTACGATGAGAAATACAACCAAGAATTGGTGAACACAGTGTATACACAATGTAGGACTCCTGGATGTAGTGTAGCTCCTTTAATTTAATATTTTACATTGTTCTACTCTCAAAAATTAAATTGACTAGATTCTGTTAAACTAATTATGATCATTTGCTTTGATGTACAAATCACACACCACCATGCATTATTTATAAAGCTGGAGACAATTTCTGAACTAAGGAATCTTGTGATTTTCAGATAAATCAACATTTGTTTTTGCAAACCATAAACATGATGTAGACGAGTGCTATTTTAAATACCTTGTCAAATGCTAAAAACACATCTTCGGTCCTTCAGTGTAGTACCAGTGTCTGATTCTGCTTCGTCTGTACAAAAAACCCATTGTAGCACTTTTACACCACTTAATGTGTGGGAATTTTATTTTTTTTATTATTTAATTGTTTTAAAAGCCAAAAAGGACTAATATTTTGCCTGCCATATGGTCTCCTTTATTATTTTACATTTTCCTGTTCACCATGGCCTTTCTGAGGATTTTACATCATCATCATCATCATCATCAAAACCTTGGCAGCTTTATGTTTCCATGCATCAGCGCATGTTGCATGAGGTATTTCTAGTATCTGCAACATCAAAACTAGGAAGTGAAAGCACAAACTCATCAAAGACTGAGTTGAAAAGTGATGCCTTGTTTCGTGCAACACTGGCTCTCTGATTTGATAAAGTAAACTAACACTTGACCAGTTAATATTACCAGTTGAATTAAAAAAAATTGGAAAATAATAAAATAATACAGTTTACAAATTCTGTTCTAATATATTTATATGCTATTTGATAATTAGGAGCTTATGTTCCATTGAAATGTTCTTTATCAAATACATTTCTACAAAAAAGTGTAGACAGTGTGTCGGTGACGATTCATTTAATTTCTGTTTGTATGGTATATTGTAATTATTTAGAAAAAGAACAGGGCGAATGGAGCTCCTAATCATATCAATCACTATCAATACCTGTTTTCCACATGAGTTTGGCTACTTGGGAATGTTTTTGTGGTTTTTGAGCTCTAGTTAGTTAGTCTAGAACCAGAAAACCACACCAGTCATAATTGCTTCCAGTGATTTAAACATTTTATTATTATTATTATTATTATTTATTTTTTTACATGGAACCTTGATCCTGAAGGCACATCGTTTCATTTCATTGTGTACTGTACAAACTGTATGCGGTTAACGTGACAATAAAAAGACTTTATTTGACACGTGTTGTATTAGAAACAAGAACATAATCCACAAAAAAGGAAGCTGTCTCAAATTGGAAATCAATTATACGGAAATAAGCCTGGAAATCACAAAACATAATAAAAGTTGTCACATTCAATAATGCAATATGTGTAGTGCTGAAAAGCTGCCATGTGACTAAATATGTTGTGGTGCTTAGACTTCTTGGGAAACAGGATTTTTACGTAAAAGCATATACAATTTTTTTTGTTGCTTTGTTAGAATTGGCCATTTGTTTATATAACCTTTCTGTATATTCGGTTTAGCCCAGGCCATCTGGAAGTCAGTTGGCTATTTGATAATATACAGCTATTTTTTTTATTTGTGGCACTATAATATATGCAGTTCATGGTAATAAATTGATGTGTGTATATATATATATATATATATATCTATATATATATATATATATATATATATATATATATATATATATATATATATATATACACACACACACACACACACACACACACACACACACACACACACACACACACACACACAATCAGCTGTATGGGCAAGTCATATAGGATCAGCTTGCCACTGATTAGAAAATGAGTCATCATCTCCCAAACCAAACACACCACCCTCTGTGTCACTGTATAATGAAATGGATTTCCTGAATTTTGAGAGCTAATGACAGTCTTTTCACTTCAGTAATAATTTTTCATACTTTTACTAGTACAAATAACAACTATCTTTTGCTTATTTCAGGGTGTTTCATGGTTTAAGTGATGTATCAGTTTTTTTCCAAGTTCCATGCCAATATAAGAGCATTTATTTATAAAATGCTGGAATAAAATGATCAAATCTGCTTAAAACTATTCCAATAGCGAAAATTACTCCAATAATTGTACTACACAGTTCTATTTTCTATTCTCGTTGCATCACACCTTTTTTGTGTAGTTTTCTTTTGTGTTAGTATCCACAAAAAACTCTCCTGCAAACTGTGGCTTTACAATAGTGGTCTCGTGGAACGTCATCATTTAATGCAATTCATGTATTCACCTCAAGAAACATCACAGCATATATTTTTCTGAAACACAAGTCAGTCAAATTGAATCAGTCAAAGTCAAGTATACTTATAATGCAGTAACAAATCTAAAATACTTTGTATCACTGCATATCTGTACTAGCTCCCATATTGTTACTCCTTATGAGGTGTGTATGACATTATGGGATGTTTAGGATGAGATTCATACTGAAATAGATCACTTATGATCAGATTCAACATGCATGATGAGATAACCAGAAGTTCTTACACTCTCAATCAAATTCCACGGCTTATCTGCTGATCTGGGAAGCTTTGCCCTGATTTATTATAGCAAAGACAGTGTTAAAAACAGCTATAAAAACAATCTGTATTCTGCACAGTAATCTAGAGAAATATGGGAGAGCTGAAAGCAGAGATGATTCATCTTTTAAAAACTGGAATAGATGTTTTTTTTCCCCTAAGACTTTCCCAGTGTTTGGTTCAAACAACTGAAATACTTTGCCTGTCTTGCATATGGACGGTAGTTAACATCCTCTGGCGTACAGTATATCATGAATTTGGTTCACAAGAAGAACGTTGTGTGGTGACAATGCAGGCAGCATTCCAGCATTAAAAGTAAACTGTTTTGTTATTGCTGTGATTTTTCGAGTTTAGAATATGTTGTGCTAATTATAAACTGCCCTGCAATAGTCTTGGCATCATCAATGTGTGGAGTTTAAACAAACCATGATAAAATTGCACCTAAAAGTCCATGAAAAGTATAAGGAAATGGACTACAGCCCTTTTAATCACGTTTGAAGGAAAAAAAACCCTTCAATTCCACATCTAATCCATTCTTACTTTAAAACTTTTCAGTTTGACCTAAGTACCATCTAATATGCTGTAAATATGTATGTAACTATATTATGCTTTATCGCACAGATAAGCAGACAGATATCAGCAACACTACTCCACACCTCAGGCACCCGGACATCGTCTGAGAAACCCGATAGCGATGTTTTTAGTATTAAGCAGCTCTCTGTCTCACCCTGTCCATCAGATAACAGAGTAAAGTTAGAGCTGGGATGGGAAGTAGTGAGGATATAGTTCCAAGAAGGAGTCTAATAGGCATACTGACAGTACTGCAGAATGTCTTTAGATGTTGGTCTTATTCCTTTGTCCATTTTGTCAATTGATTAGCTAAAGTAATGGAAATATTGCCATGTCTTATTTAGCAGGTCCTACTGGCCAAAGGCAGAATGGACCAGCAACGGATGACACAGAAGCACAGAGGAGGTGACTAAAGATTGTTTTCCTACTATATAATTCTCACCACCACCACAGTTGTTCATGTTCAACATGAATCCATCACTACTGTAAAAAACAGTCTAGATAATCAGTGAAATGTGTAACACTTGGTTTATCATTGAGGTTTTGGGCATGTCATCACTTTTGTATTGCAATAAAAATGACTGCGTGATTGTTCCTGTTTATAGTTTATAGATGATGCGTGTTCTTCAAAAGACACTGATCAGGCATAACAGCAATTTGAGCTACAAATACTTGTCTGTTGGATCGGAGGACATTGGACAGCCTTCCGATATCACATCACAAGAGCAGTATTAAAGATGCCCTGATTCTGTCGTCTAGCCATTGTCCTTGTCAAACTCATCATATTCTCAGCCATTTTTTCAGCTTTTAACACATCAACTTTTAGGACAAACTGTTCAACATGCAAAATATTGCTGCCTAATAACAGGTGCCACAATGAAGATGTTATTCACTTCACCGCTCATAATGTTATAATGTCAATGTTAATCCTGGTCAATGTATTTCTGCATTCATAATGTTAGCACATTTAAGATGACATGCATTATATTGCAACATTTTGCAAACATTTTAGGGCAGTTCATGCTTAATCAGAGCGTTCCTGGTGCGCAATAATAACTTAATTCACGTCATGTCCATGAACACTTCCATCATCTTATGTCAAACCTCACAAACGGAGACCTCTTCAAACTTCTATTTGGTCGGTTTTTGCCCTCTTGTGGTCAAAAGTATGTATTGCATTTACAGACTATTCACTGTAGATCTGGTGAAATCTGAGAATGACTGAAAATAGTGCATAAAAAGCAGGGCACACTTTTCCTCCCGCAGTCAGTGTATTCTAGAAAACAAATCTTACCAATATATTAATACTGAAAAGAATCAAGTTGTGTCTTCATCCTGTATTGTAATGTTTCTTAACTTATTTGTCTGTAGGCAGATGATGGAGCAGCATCAAATGCAAACAGAACGGGAGCGACGGACCTCTGGGTCAGCAGGTAACGAGACTACACAACACAAATTCTGGCAAGCTTTGTGTAGGATTGCCAAACACTGCACACTGCAAACTCCTGAGGACACAATTCACCTCCCTGACCTGACAATTCCCAGATCATTCATCACTTATTTGCTTATTCAGGCTTTGTTTTCATGCTTACTTTTGAGTTTGTGCTCTTTACTCATGCTTTTCCATGTATCAGTCCAGCTCAGACCAGCATATCCCATAATTACTCATCTAGTCTTGGTTTGACAGCTGAGACATAATACATGTTATACACAGCATGGGCCACATCTTTGCTCATAATTATTTTATTTTTGCTTATTTAAAGCAGTTTCAGTATGGGTTCTTTTATTTTATTTTTTTTATCACTGTTACTTTTGTCTCCTTCTGTTTGTCACTTGTTTCCATTCCTGTCTCAGTTTCCACCCTGCAGTTTAAAGTGTCTGCCTCTCAACCCAACACCTCTCCGACAGAATACAGGCAGTTTCGTGCCAACACACTCCCTTCCCACGCCCGCCTTGCCCCTTCCCCGCCTTCCTCCTCTTCTTGCTCCTCCTCTTCCTCACAGGAGCGAGAAATCATCTCTCACACGAAGGACTCGTCTCAGAAAAAGGCTCAACAGTTTTCACAGCTCTCCAGTTCCCTGGCTTCCGCCTTCTCTTCCGTACAGCCAGGGGGCACATTGCCTTCTCGAACCGTTCGTCAGATCCCTCTGTCTCCCCCTACCAGCCACCAGCCAGTCATCCCTCTTAACCAACTAGTGCATCCCACTACCTCCACCCAATTTGATACTAACAGCCAGCTAGAGCACTTCCACCCATTACAATCCCCTTTCTCCAAGTCAGCCTCTGGTCCTCCTCCTCTTCCACAATACAGTAATCCTGAGCTCTCCTACCTTTCCCCTATCAAGGATATCTCCCTTCCTATTCACAGTGGTCAAGGGCATGCCCACCAGCCACAGTTTGTTGCCCCTTTCAGCCCTCAGCCCCCCAGTGAAAACACGCCTTTCTCTTGTAGCTCTGTGTCACTTGAGACCACACCCACTGCTGTTTCTCAGTCTGCCACGGCACCCAGCAGTAAGTAATTCTGATCACCACCCAGCTGGCGGTGTAGTGTGTTTGGGGACTTCCTTATGGTTCTCTCTCACACACACACACACACACACACACACACACACACACACACACATCTGTTGCACAGTGACAATGATATACACAACTTTCACAGTATCGCTCAAAGAAATAATACAGTTGCCCATATCTGCACCCATTTGGAAATAATGGTACATTTGCATGACAAATTATTTATCAGCCTCGTCATCCAAGTGTTCTCATACACTGAAGGCATCCTGTCACAGCACTTGGTTCATTTTAACAGGAACATGATTACACACAGCGCAAGCTTGTGTAATTGTGTAATACATGCAGATAAGCCTCATTTAGGTGAATACAATTAAACTGAAGCGATGAGAAACTGGATACAAGCACATTTTATTCATAAATCTATGAATTGTAAGTATAGGGAGTAGGTTTCAGGTCATATAATTAGAAAAATTGAATCCACATTATTATTATTACCATGTTTAGGTTATGTAAATGAGTTCTGAAACATGCCAAAATTAATCCAAAAATTAAGAAATCTTAGACTGTGACAGTGTTTAGGCGAGACTCTTCCAGTGGTTTGTCATTGTTTGCTGGTCACGAAGACTTTCAGTTGTCCTTCGTAACATCCTTTCTAATGTGTAGGTAATTGGTGAGTACAAATAAAACCGAAGAGGCAAAACTTTCTGTAGATCTGAAATAGTCATTTAGTTTACTTGCTTATTAAAACAGTAAGACAAACATCGCAAAAGTGTTTCAGCAACCACGCAATATACTTCATTATCAATCTGGCTGTAATATTTAAAATAATTGTTGTAGTCTGGAAGTGTGGCAACATTTTATTTAACAAAAACAATATTAAAAAATGTAGATTATTTACATTATCAGAGAGCTTATACTCCAATTGGAGAGTCGGGCATTAGACTATAAAATATACGCAATATGGAAAAAGTATTGGCACAGCAGCCATATGTGCATCCATGACAGTGCCACAGTTCACAGAGAAAGCTAAATGAAATTGGGTTAGAGTGGAAGATTTTGTGTGACCTGATATAAGGCTCTGCACCCCAGGCGTCCTGACATTACATCAGTACCTGACTTTACTAAAACCATTGTGGCTGCATTATCACAAGCACACGCCAACATCAGGTAAATTATCGTCACAGAAGAGAGGAGGTTAATAAAACAGCAAATGAAGCGTGGAATGGGATGTTCAAAAGTACACACATCTTATTGCCAGATGTCCACAAACATTTGTCCATATGGTGTATTAAGCTGAACACTGTATCTTCTTGATTATAGTGACACTGTATATATTACTCTAATTATATTTATTATTACAAAAGGGAAATACTTAGGGGGGTTGGGAACAACTGGAAAAAATGGATCAACTAAATGAGCAACAATGATATAATGGGTCTCTAGAGATTGGGTGTGTGTCTTTATGAGTTGTAAATTATTGTAAACTGTAGCAGAATTCGACCAAAGAAAATGCGAACTGATTTTTGTACTGCAACTATTTGATATAAAGGACTACAATACTATCCATTAAAAATATAGATAAAAACCAAGAACTGTATCAATTTTCATGGTATTTCCCTTTTAAGAATGAATTTTTTACACTCTACATAATATTGAGTCCATTATGTTTTCAGCATTGTTTAATTTTAAATCTGCTCCTTTTGCTCTCAACCATTAAATATCCATATAATGAAGTTACTGAAGGTCTTTGCACTCACCTTTCTTCTGCTCTTCAGCAGGTCCTCCCATCCCTCCAGGACATCCCTCCATGCTGTCCTCCACTCCCCCACTCCATCTCCCCGCTCCTGTTTCTATGGCAGGTCCTCCAGCACCTCCACCTCCACCCGGACCTCCTCCCCCAGCTGCTGTACCTCCTCCTAACCCCCCTCCTCTCCCAGCCCCGTCAGGCTTAGCCGCAGCCTTGGCTGGAGCCAAACTACGCAAAGTACAGCGGGTAAGTGTCCAGTGCTGGTTAGGGACAGCTACGTAAAAAAAGACAGTTATAGACCTCCTTTCTCTGCCTTAATAATCATTCACTAACCAACCTGCTCTACTCTTCATACCATTCACACCGCTGCCCAGACAGCCAGTCATGTAACAGGAGTGCAAAATGCAAAAAATCCATAATAAAAGTTTCATTGAGCGTTAAAACTAGTCTCCAAAATGAACACATAATCTATTCAGTTGCAGTTCTTTCGGTGAAAACATTGTCAATGATTGAGAGAGTGGCCAGCTGACAGGAATGAACAGTAACTTAAATAACAAGTGGTTGACCTCTGAATGCAAAACACATTGTACCTTCAGTGGATGGGTACAAGAGCTTAAGAATGCATTGGGTCCTTTATTTATTTTCTTTCTTTTTGTGAGGCAAAAAAAAAGGCTGTAGTTGGTACAAATTTAACATTCTGTACCATTTATGTGCATGATGTGTTTTTTGCAGCAGTCACCCTATTGGCTGATTGCTTATTTGTAATAATTAAAATGAATAGTCCCTAATAAAGTGGTGGCACAGTGAATATTGATCGTAAAGTCTGATGATCTTGCAAAAATACGACTGCGGCCCACGATTTGGTGTCGCAGGACAGGAGAGTCTGAAGGGCGGAAGTGAGAAACGGAGATTCTCGTTTTTTCCACCTCTTTTTTAAAGCCGTGGTAAAATGTACCATGTTCACATAAAATTCACGTAAAATTTGACTTGCTACACTGTTAATAAATTAATAAGTTAACTAAAAATATATATGCTTGCATTACCATTTAATGGTTTTCTTTATTTTCATCACTATTTACATCGTAGATTCTCACTGAAGGCATCAAAACTATGAATGAACACATATGGAATTATGTAGTAAATAGTAAACAGGAGTGCTGCGCCAGATGACCTGGCCTCCACAGTAACCTAAACCCAATTGAAATGAAATAAGAAGTCCCTTTTGTAGTTTTTGTAGTTCAATTAAATTACTTAACGGTGTTACATGTTACTAGTTACTCCCAACTCTGCCCACCGTGAAATATGGTGGTGGCACCATCATGTTGTGGGGATGCTTTTCCATTCATCTACAATGTAAATAGTGATGAAAATAAAGAAAACCATTAAATGGGAAGGTGTGTCCAAAATTTTTGACGCGTAATGTATATATGTACAGTATCTCACAGAACTGAATACAGAACCCTCATATTTTTGTAACTATTTTATTATATCTTTTCAGCTGACAACACTGAAGAAATGGCATTATGCTACAGTGTACACTAGTGAGTGTACAGCTTGTATATATGTAAATTTTCTTTCCCCTCAAAATAACCACACACAGCCATTCATGTCTAAACTTTTGGCCACAACAATGAGTACACCCCTAAGTGAAAATGTCTAAATTGGGCCTAAACTGTCATATTTTTTGTGGCCACCATTATTTTCTAGAGTTGCCTTAAACCTCTTGGGCATGAAGTTCACCAGAGCTTCACAGGTTGCCACTGGAGTCTTCTTCCACTCCTCCATGAGCAGAGCTGTTTGATGTTTTTAGACCTTGCTCTCCTCCATCTTCTGTTTGAGGATAGCCCATTTTTTACCTTTAACCTCAGCTCCTTTAGCAAGGGAGTGGACATCTTGCATGTGTGTTTGGGGTCGTTATCATGTTGGAATACTGCCCTGCAGCCCAATCTCCGAAGGGAGGGGATCATGCTCTGCTTCAGTATGTCACAGTGCATGTTGTCGTTCATTTTTCCCCTCAATGAACTGTAGCTCCCCAGTGCCGACAGCATTCATGCAGCCCCAGACCATGACACAGCCACCACCATGCTTGACTGTAGACAAGACACACTTGTCTTTTTACGCCTTACCTGATTGCCGTCACACACGCTTGGCACCATATGAACCAAAGCGTTTATCTTGGTCTCATCAGACCACGTGACATGGTTCCAGTATTCCAGTATGGGCTTGGTCACCGTGCTGCAGCTCAATTTCAAGCTCTTGCCAAACTCTTGCCAAAGCCTACGCCCTCTTTAGAGCAACAATTCATTTTATCAGATCCTCAGAGAGTTCTTTACTATGAGTGACCATGTTGAACTTCCACTGACCAGTATGAGATAGTGAGAGTGATAACACCAAGTGTAACATACCTGTACCCCATTCTCACCTGAGACCCTGTAACATTAATTAGTCACATGACACTGGGGAGAGATTTGGGCATTTTTACTTAGGGGTGGACTCACTTTTGTGGCCAGCAGTTTAGACATGAATGGCTGTGTGTTGAGTTATTTTGAGGTAAGAGAAAATTTACACTGTTATACAAGGTGTACACTCACTACTTTACATTGTAGAAAATGTTTTCAGTGTTGTCACATGAAAAGAATAAAATATTACAAAAATGTGAGGGGTGTACTCACTTTTGTGAGATATATCATTGCTATAATAGGACATAATAGCCATTAAAAATAATAGTACTGTGGTTAATTCAGCACTTTTAACTACTTTTCAGTAACTTTCAAAAGCACATTTGGTGTTAAATAACATTTCTTCATATCGTGTGGTTATTTTTTAATTGCTTGTAGTTACATTTTTTAAATCTAAATTAATGTGATCAGTCATTCTTTCATTATTTTCAAATTGTGCATTCTTAATCCTCCTTTTATCTACTTAACATACATACTAGGTTTTATCGAACCAAGTATCTTGTATTGTTTGAATGGAAAGTTTTAATTATATTATGACACACCAAGTTGTTATCTAGTAGGTTTGTGCTAGAGAGAAATCTCTTGAGCAATGTAATATTTATCTGATCTGGGCATTGCTGACGCCCTCTGCTTGAACCTGGCAGCCTGAGGAGAGCTCTGCAGGGCCAGTCAGTGCCAAGAATGATGCAAGCCGCTCCAGTGGTGGCAGCGGAGGAGGAGGAGAGGGTCTCATGCAAGAAATGAATGCCCTCCTAGCACGAAGGTCAGTCTGTGATGGTACATTATTTCATATATTTATAGTTGATAATGTTAAAGACGATACATTAGTTGGACTAATATGAGCTCAATTTGCCTTCTCTTCCCTTCCCTTTCAGGAGGAAAGCTTCTGAAAAACCTGAAGACAGTCAAAATGTTCGTGCATTTAACAAGCTTGTCACATTTTCCACTTTTGTTATCATAATTCTGTTCATTTTGTTTTGAACACTGTTTGTGTTTCTTGCAGGAAGAGTCCAACGGCTCACCGGCCTCACGTGGCTCAGGTTAGCAGAAATCTTGTAATGTACAATCACTTATCTTTAAAAGCTAGACTTCCTCATGCCTTTAACATAAATTACAAGTTAAAAAACTCACTCATGAATGCCACAGAAATCTCTATTATATATTGGGAATAGTTTTAAATTATATTAATGAGATCACAAGCACCTATTGTAACCTAGCTGTTCCTTCCAGAAGCTAGGTCAAGATACGACACGGTGCTTTGTTATGTAATCTATTCAAGCTTGACTAAGAATGACTTTTTATTGGGCACTAAACACACAACTGGAAGCATCTCATTTAAATTGGATTGCATGAAGTCTTTTTGTAACAAACCAAGAATAGGTTAATATTTTGTATTTGTTTCCTAGTACCTGATTAGACGGGATGACAAACTGTTAGAATAACTATTAATTGTATTACCATTTTAGACATAATTTTACTTAATTGCATAGAATACATGCAATTTCATTAATTTTATTGTATATCATTTTCTAATTTAAATTAGTCCCAACATTTTTCCTCTGGGTGACCATTCATTCATTCATTCATTCATTCATTCATTCATTCATTCTAGTTCCATCATTGCTGAGGTTAGCAACTGTTCATTGACTGAGACTTGAGTGTAAAACAGTTGGTGATTGTAGTCATTGGGGCATCATGGTTATAATAATTACAGTCCCATATCCATTTTCCTGGTTCTAGAGTTGAACCATCCCAAGATCATGCATTCTGTTCGAATGTTTTGGAATTTGGCCAAGATTAAGATTCATGGATCATGATTTGCATAGAACATTAAATCAACAACATTCCTAACAACACCTATTGTAACACTTCTTCCTTCTCACTGTCCAGGAATCCATTTAAAAAAAAAAAACTCAAGTGTGTCTATGCTTATTGCGTACCTTAAGTTTGTATCAAACCCTGGATAAGGGCGTCTGCTAAATACTGTAAATGTAAACATAGAATAAAAGCGAGCATGATATTACTAAAACAGGATTTGGGTAAAATTTGGAAAGAAAGCTCTGTTTAAAATGTTTTCCATGTGTAAATAGAACCAAATCAAGCTATAATACACCAGTTTTCAAGAACTGACCATAAAGAGTAACCCGGTCATGGTTTTTGTCACTTAGACCATGGGAAGAGGAAATCGATGTAAATTCATCAAACCAACGTTGATCAGAAGCACAGAACTAACAGAGTTTTGCTTTTCCAGATGCTCTGAAGAAGCCATGGGAGCGAGCAAACTCATCAGACAAATCATCTGCTGCATCAAGGTAAGCTTTACATGAATTTAATTATATCAGTTTGTTTGTTCTTTATGACACGGGTACACACCACAATGCCCAAAAACTTACCAGATGTCAGGATGCGAGCCTCATGTTTAAGAGAGTCAGTGGGTATATGGCACGCCAAGCCACATAATTATAATGTTAAATGCCTTGGTAACTGTTGTGTGTCTTATCACCTCACAGCACACTTAACAGCATCGGAGAGCGACATTGTGTAAACAGAATGAAACCTTATCTCTGTTTCTGTGATGATTATAATGTATACTTTTAAATGGAATTACTCAAATGTAAAACAAATATTCTGTTTGTGTAATATGCATTAACATTTAAAAATGTACGATGTTTTTCTTGCTCTCTACTAATACAATCTATATAGCGTCTTACTGAAACATGTACAAATATTTTGTTTTACACAATTAAAAAGAAATGCACTATTTTTTTTATCAGTAGGTGCTTTTATTCAATGAAATATACACCATCTAAGTAAATGTTTGTTTTTGAGAAACAGACCCACACTTTGCACTGAAGGATTTGTATATAATATATTGATAATGAAAGGTTGTCATTTTAGAAAAAATAAGTATGATATATAAACATTTATAACATTGACCATCACAAACATAAATCCCTAAATGGTTGCCACAATTTTTGAAGCACACAATTGTTGTGTATGCTGGAGCATTTAGCTTGCCTTCACTGAATCTATGAACCCAGATCCAAAATAATATGCACTTGTGCGCTTTAGTGAGTTTTATGAAGACCCGGTGTGTTTAGGTTGGCATGGGTGAACTGTAGTGGTGTGCACAGAGCACTGACTTCAACTCCCTTGTGAAGTGTTTGTGAATGAAAATGAAAATTTTTCCTCCCCGAAAATGTTATTTTGGATTTTATTTATGGGTATCAGAGTAAAGGGGGCTGAATGCATATGCATGGCACACTTTTCAAATTTTTATTGTGAATAAAATGTGGAAATATTCAACAAATTACAGCGCACTAGGCCATACTGTACCCATTCTTTACACTCCTGGGTTTCAGAGCACATCTCCATTGTGAATCGGGGAATTCCTGTACTTGTTAAAAATGAGCAATAGGTCGTTTTTATGGAATAGATTACTATTATATTGGGAAAGATTTCCTGACTGAAAACCTTCTGTCTTTATTTGCACAGGTTGAGAGCTATTGGTGGAACCACTGACGGAGAATCGGGAGACTTTGACCGAATGAAACAGGTAACCATAGAGAGAATAGACACAACCATTAAAATCAACTTGCCACAAGGAGCTGCTCATCTACTTGAACACCGACCATAACACTTTCCTCATTTTGTTCAAAAAGGAGATCTTGGAGGAGGTCGTGCGTGAACTGCACAAAGTCAAAGATGAGATCATAGATGGTGAGATTTCACTCATTTTGGATCATTTTTCACAACAAAAGAGGCATTGTTTGTATATTTTCCCTTTTTCCTCCCCTTATTTAGCCATTAGAAGAGAACTGACTAGGATGGGTGCTACATAGTGTTTAGAAGCATGATTACACAACCAGAGGGCTCTTGGGAAGTACAGAAAGGATCGTGTGGTGTTTTGGAGGAATGGTCTTGCAACATAGCTACAGCGGCTTGGAAAACGTTGGTGTTGCAGGAATGTTGCATCAACATGGAGCATTACAGAAAGGAACATGAGAAAGACGTGAGAGAGAGAGAGGGAGCGCGTGTGAATGGATGAATGAATGAATGGATGGACCTTCACACTGAATTTTCTATTTCCTCCTGTATAAACATTAAAAGACTAAGCCCACTGTGCAGTTTGCTGCTCCCAGTCTTTCAAGTCTTAAGAGAAATTTGACTAGGTGGACCTTGAAGATATTTGTGTTTTATACTGTTTTATTGTTGCATTACTGTTATTGTAAAAGTAATTTTATTCTCAGTGATATCTGCCAGAGAACACAAACACATTTTATATTTTACCTTCACACTTTGTTTTTTTGAGAAGCACATTCAGCACCCTTTTGCGCCGGTTTGTCACCATCGCTCATTACAGTTTTAATCCTCTTTTTATTTTGCAAATACGGATGTTCACTGGATTTTTTTAGCTTGAATTTGAATCGGTAGTGTGAAGTTATTGATGATGGTCTTAAGAGGGATATTTCTGTAGCTCTAGCCCTGTGACATGGCGATTTGTGGACTCTCCTCATTTGGTTTAAAAGAGAATTGGTTTGTAATAGTGGGTCCTAAATTCTGAATATAAGTGGCCTACCCAACTGGGTTAATCCTCTTAAACACGTGACAGAAAAATGGCCTTTGAATAAAACACTGAATCTGCATCTTGTGAATTTGTCTTCTTTTAAATACATGAGAAGTTTCCCAATATAGATTTTTCCCCTTCTAATACATCATACACTATTAAATGTAAAATAGTACAGTAATTTAATTCTATTTTTTTCCTTTGTAAATAATTACAAAGAATAATGCACCAAATGTATTAAAATATTTTTTAATGTATAAAGATCAATTTATATAATTATTATTACAATCCACTGACATTTTAGTTACATTTAGTTATTTCCGCTCATAAAAATATGAAGGAATGCAAATTCAACCCACAGTTTCAATAATTTAATAATATTCATTAATTTCAAACTATTCAGCTCGTGTTGGTGGCATGACTGAGTGTAATATTTAAAATACTTGTGTTTGCATCAGGATCATATAGCATACCAATTGGTTCAGTAAATAAAGTAGTTTGTCATGAAATGTCAGAGATTGCATGTTGAAAGCCAATCAGCTACAAGCTCGAACCCAGCAATCCCTTTATTTACACATCACATATTTAAAGTACACCCCCAACTTACTCTCAAATACTTTTATAGGAAATAACTAAAAAGAATAAATATTAGCAATAACTAAATAGAAGCAAGTTAGAAAAGCTTTATAGTCTGTGGTCATTGCAAATATAAAATCATTTTACTGCGTACATGTTTTCAGTAAATAAGTTACTATTAATTATAACAGCAATAATAACAGTTACAACTAATTTAAACCAAATATGATGAAATTGATGAAGTGTCATTTCTAAATAAAATATTGGATATAATGGATGAAGAAAAACTGAATGCACTGAAAATAGCAAGGGAAAAATCAAATAACAAGAATGAATAAAGGTGTGTCTGTGCTTAAAAGCCAGAACACCAGGAAGTCTATTTCAACTGATCACTTCGACTGCTTTAACAACCAACCAAGCCACAGCTAGCAGACGACTGTGTCAAATTCTTCATAGTATTCAAGTTTTCAACAGCAAGGCATTGTAACTTCTACTATTGGCACATCCATCCTGCTAATCCACACTCCTCCACTAGTCCAAGACATAAACGGCATTAGTGTACCCAACTTCTCATGAACGTTTTGTGGAACAAATTCACTGTGCCTTTAATCCCTAACAGGAGTCACTTGTTTTCACGGACTATTAGAACTCATCTGAAGTTAAACTTGCCTAAACTTCTTGCCATGGTGTTTCGAGCCGGGAAATAGCACTGTTCTTGTAATGGTGCTATTAACGGGGTTATAAAATGTAGCCAAAACAGGACACGGATCCAATTGTGTACCCTAAGCAGGAGAGACATCCACCAGCCTACTTGTATGACTACAAAGTAGGGTACCAACCAAGCCAAATTCCAGCCTCCGTTATGGATACTGCTAGCAGTACAGTGCAACTGACTACCCCTCCAGATACACCCCTAGAACAACACCTATCCTAACACTTCTTTCCTCTTACTGTCCAGGAATCCATATTAATATAAAAAAAAAAACAACTGTGTCTATGCTTATTGTGTACTTAGATTTGTATCAACGCTATCTGAACGAATTTATCCTTAGATGGAGACCTAAAGCACTACTTGTACATCACCCTGCATAAGAGCATCTGCTAAATACTGTAAATGCAATTCAACTTGCACCTCGTGGCAAACAATTCTCTGAGGATATGAAAAATATAATTGTTGCACTACATAAAGAGGGCGTAGGCTCCAAGGAGATTGCCAAGAGCCTGAAACTGAGCTGCAGCATGGTGGCCAAGAACATACAATAGGACAGGTTCCACTCAGAAAAGGCCTCACCAAAGAAGCTGAGTGCACGTGCTCAGCGTCATATCCAGAGGTTGTGTTTGGAAATAGATGTATGATTGCTGCCAGCATTGGGGTTGGGGTTCAGACCATACGGTGTACACTGAATCCAATTGGTCTACATGGCTGTCGTGCCAGAAGGAAGCCTTTTCTACAGATGATGCATAAGAAGGCCCACAAAGAGTTTGCTGAGGGTGTCAACCTGAGTATGGTGGTTGGTGTGTCATGGGGCTATATGAGTGCTGCCAGCAATGGGGGGCAAGCTACAGTTCACTGAGGGAACCATAAATTGTATGTATGTATATATATATGTATATATATGTAACCCACACACGGGTTCGAGCAGATAAAGGCACAATCAGGAGGATTTCTGCCAGACAAATGCATCGGGTCAAGAGAGCAGCTGCTAAGATGCCACTGCAAAACAGCAAACAGGTTTTCGAAGTTGCTGGTGTCTCTCAAGTATCAATTAAATTCTATTCTATTTTATTTGTAGAGCGCTTTTTTCAATTTGTCATCTTCTCAAAGCAGCTTTACATAATCCTTATGTAAGAAAGAATTAAAATCAGTTCGGCCCTAATTGTTTCTTGTCAAGGCTGCGACGTCAGCGAGGAGGTGGTGGCGTCATGTTTTGGGCTGGAATCATGGGGAGAGAGCTGGTCGGCCCCTTCAAGGTCGCTGAAGGTGTAAAAATTACCTCTGTGCGTTTCTGACTGACCACTTTGTTCCGTGGTACAAAAAAAAATAACCATGCCTTTTGTAGTAAGATCATCTTTATGCATGGCAATCCACCTTCCCATACCTGTCTATCATTGACTGCTATGGGCATAAAACAAGAAAACCTCATGGTGTGGCCCCCATCCTCCCCTGATCTCAACCCTATTGAGAACCTTTGTAGCATCATGAAGTAAAAGATATATGGGGGTGGGAGACAATTCACATCAAAACAGCATCTCTAGGAGGCGATTCTGACATCCTGCAAAGAAATTCCAGCGGAAACCAACACAGACAACTTCCATGGATGCAAAAATTTTAATGCTCCTATCCAATAAGGGGTCCTATGTTAAAATGTCCTTTTCAGATATTTACAACAATAAAATCTTTTGAAACTATTGTGCCTAATAAAATGGAACAGTGCATTTTAAGATTTTGATTTTAAAAAAATGTTTATGATTTAGAGGTTTGTTCAAACAGTCGAGTCTAATGCATGGTGATTTGAACTATCATTTTTATAGATTATTTAGGAAAAAGAGAGGAAAAAATATATTTGCATAATAATGTGGAACGCCGTGTGTATACACACACACACACACAAAAACAATTGATATTGATGTATCAATTACTTACAGAATGTTCAATTTAATTTAGCCATAGCATTGTGAAGTACACATAGTCACTTACTTTTCATGACTGTTTATGGCTATTCATTTTAAATTATTATTCATGCTTGCTATTAAATTTACAAATGTAGAAGTCATCATGTCCAAAGGACAGTATGTCTGCTCATTTAAGGAAAAGACATTCAAGTGGCTGATTAGAACAGCAAAAAAAAATCCTCTCGGCATCCATTGTTTCTACCAAACATTAGTTGAACTTGAACGCAATGGATATTGACAGTCCAGTTCGTGTGTATTCTAAACCCGTTTCCCTCCTGTAGTCGCAAGTGAAAAAAAAAAGTTTCAACCACGTGTTTCTACCGGTTCAACAGGTTTGTCCAGCTTGTCTTCTTTTCCTTTTAAATAGCGGCTCTGGGAGAATAATGCACCCTTGGTACAACTTATTCCTGCTTTGCCAGTTTGTATTCTCTTTTGATTCTGGCATAGGGGCCAATGCTGTCATCAAACACAAAGTCCCAAAGCACCCGTATCCAGGAGGTGTGTTGCGGTAGTGAATCATAATACTCTGCTGCAATTTTCTTCACCTGTAATGAAAGGAGAAACGATTTCAACACTACAGTAGATTAGGGAATGCCACTAGGAAGTCCTGGCTGATCTGGACTTCCAGGAGTCGGTGCCATTTGTGGTCATGCAAATGTACAGGCGCACTGTCAATCTTTCAAACGATGCATATCTACTGTTTGAGATAATACCGCAAAAGGGAAAATCTTACCAAACTCCCTGCCATGCTAATTTACACAAACAAAACGGGTTCTAGGAAGTAAAGCTGGAAAATACATGGGGGACATTAGAATTCCTCACTGCTCACCATAAGTGTGGTACGAGAATATAGAGACATTGCTTTCAAAAGCCAAACAAAGTAAATATGTGTTGATCTATATGGCTAATGTGCCCTATGTTGTAATCACCTAAGAAAAATGTAAGCCACATAATTACATCTAATTCATTTTCAAACACACTCTGGAATGTGGCACTCACCTCAGGTAACTTACTACCAGGGATGCTGGGAAAATCGTGATGTTCCATATGGTATCCCACATTGAAAGTGATTAAGTTCAGAGGGCCATAGTACGAGTAGGTCTCATGGCCCTTCAGGAACATGTAATGCTCAGCAATGAAGTGTCCAGAGATGGGATGCAGGCCCATGCACAATATGGACCCGGAGATAAGGTACACAATTGGTTTGAGTCCCCAGATATAGTAGAGCAGAATATCTGCGGCAAACTGTACAGCTGCATTCATCATCTCCAATCTGGTCACGGGTTTTGGGTTCACCACCAGAGGCCGTAGTGCATAGAAGAAGGGCTGGAGGAAAAGCCAGAGCATCTTTCTTGCAGGTGTGCAAAAGAACCAGCCTTCTATGTCTGTTGGGATGTCCACGTCCAAGCCATCACCTCCAAGGTAACGGTGGTGGTCGATATGGTATTTCTTGAAGGAGGCTGAATAAGGTAAACCGATGGGCAGATTGGCGAACATGGCAAACCACCGATTCCAGCGTACCTGCTTGTTCCCGAATGCGATGTTGTGCGAGATGTCATGGATGGCCAAGGTCAAGGAGTGGTTTATGCATCCACCAAAGGCGTAGGCCCAGAACAACACCCACTTCCATGACAACTCATGGATAAGGTAACACGCAATGAATTGAGTAAGAACCATTCCAGACACAACCCACTTCAGCTGGGGGTCAGGACCCATCAAATTCTTGATCTGTGGATACTTTGCTATAAGACAGAGAGAGAAAAAGCAGGAGTTAAAAAAAATCATTGGCTTGAATATTATTTTAATCCTCTGCAGGTAACCTGGTAACTACAAGCTTATGCAATGATGTACACAGGAAGCCATGCAGTGGTTTATGCTTGTCCCATGGGGCAAGAAGGCCTTCTGATGGTGTGCCTTTTTTAATTAGCACACTTGTTTCTCATGCGACTGCTTGTCAAAGGGCATTTGTGGCATACACTTTACAAACGCACTCAAATAAAAGAAACCCTAGAAAACCAGCAATTACACTGCCCTTAACATTTGCACTAACATCTACCATTTGCATGCAGTGTGTATGCAAACTAAAGAGGTCAGTTTGTTTTCTGTTCCAAGCATGTGTTTACAGTTCAGCTGAGCCTGTCTGATTTTAATTTCCCATCTGCTCTTAGGAAATTACAAAGTACATTTTAAAGGAATACATTGAACAATACTCATGCATCTGGCAATAGTTTAAACATCAGTCAAACAAATAAAAACAACTGGCTACAATGGTTCAATTTGAATAAATTCCAAATCTCTTGGGAAGCTTTATGCCACCATTAGTCAAACCAGTATAATTTGAATGAACTACTTCATTAAAATATTTAGTGTTTATATTGTAGGTTTCCCCCACACCAATGAAAGGGAACGTGTTTTTACTTTTAAAATAAATTATATCTGTATCATTTTGTTTGAAAAAAAAAGATGAATGGGCCTCAATTACTCCAGATTATTTAGTATATAAAATGACTTCTGACTGGTAAATAGGGATGTCATGATGGCTAACTGTATTTTTTAAATACAGAGTAAAATGGATTTCTGTTCATTGTTACTCGCATGTTTCATTCCCAACTGATTACTCCTATGGTTCTCTTCCTTTGTGTCTGCTTTTGACAAAAACAGAGGCTGGATTTCACAACACACCAAATTATACTACAGAACTTCCACTTGTAAATGTAGAAGACATGCATTGATCTGAAAACCCTTTGACCCGCACATGTTTGTGTTTATGATACCGTTCCTCCTACCTACTCTCAGCTTTAAATGGCAGTTTGATTAATGTGTACAAATTTCATCACCAGCGTAAGTGTAGCAAGATCTCCAAAAACGTGTCCAAAATTATGCAAATGCAACATGTTTGTCTTGTCCTGGTGATTTCTAGCTAGTAAAATTTCAGAACAGGAATTTATTTGAATTTTATAATTGATAATAAATGAGCATTTAAGGAAAACCTGGTGTCTTCATTCACCCCGATACATTTTATGGAGCATGTGAATGATTAACACAACTATTTTGGCCACATGTTATGTCAGCACTTTCATCATGATCTCTGAATGTGACTTTAGTAGGTCATGAGCAGTGTTGGGGAGTAACTAGTTACATGTAATTCGTTACGTAATTTAATTACAAAATAAAAGTAACAGTAATTCGTTACAGTTAACTAGAAAGCATGTGTAATTACATTACAGTTAATTATGAAAATGTTAAAGATTATAAATCCCAATGCATCCACCAAACCAAAAATTTCCCTCGCACCCCTTCCCCCCACCGACCACAGATCGATTCTGATGCAGCCCAATTTCTAAAAATACAACCTTTTATGGTTTGAAAGTTTTTTCCCTTAAACTGTTAATTCCATTAAGTGCCACCTACTGGACAAATGAAAGTAATCAAATGTAATCAGTTATTTTACTCTTATTAAATAATTAAAATGTTACCCTACTTATTACATTTTGAATGTAATCTATCACATTTCCAAAGTAACCTTCCCAACACTGGTCATAAGTATGGATCTGTACTGTAGAAATCTACCCAAATTGCTCAATTAATTTAGCTATGAAGTAAACGGTTCTTCACAGGAAAAAAAAATCCACAGAAATGACCTCTTAATGACCTTCAAGGACCATGCATCAGCTTAATAAGCGTTAGAGTCTTCAGCTTCAGGTGTAAAATGATTGTTGTAAAAACATGAGGTCCATGCCTGACACACCCTGAGTGTCACTTAAAAGCACATTGATCGCTTCCCATTCAATGTTTGAAGGGATGACAAAATGCAGAGTTATAAATATTTGAACAGCCAAAAGGTATCAGTTCACAATGAACGTTTAAAGGATCCCAGAAGAGAGACTAGCACAAATAATAAACATAAAGTCATTCTTCATCATAGAGGAATGCAATTCAATCTTTCATCATAATTCAAAATCACTACAATGCAGGAATGTAATACTTGGTGCAAAATTGATTCAGAGCGGAGTCCATTCACATTCCATACACACTGAAACTGGTAATCCATTTTGACGATATGTATATACCCAGAGACTGAATTATTAGTCAATGCCAATTCAGGGACTAAAAAAAAAACTACATTTCACCAATCCTGTAAAAAGTTCAGCTCTGTTGACCTTTAGACATTACCACAAACAAGGTGTGTGTTTGGACCACCACATTGTTCAAGTATGGTTCTGTTTCCAAGCAAAGCCTAACAACCATCAGGCACACACACCTGGGCCTTTCAGCGTTTGTTCCACTTGTCAAAGTGTGATTTGTCTGGGATCGGTTTACAGAAAATAAATCAGCCATCTTGTTCACACTGCATTCTTGGGCCAGAATATTGGATGTTACTGTTTAACATTTTATGATATTTATCTAAGGGGAACACAGTAGCTGAATAAGCAAATATGGATCCGTGCTTCGCAAAATTCAAGTCAATAGTAATTTACAGTTCATTCAAAACCCTCATGTTTTTTTTTTGTTGTTAGTGATATATATAATACTCAAGTTTATATATATTAGAAATGTAAGAGTTGAATAAACTATTTAGTTCTTTTTCTAAATGGAATGAGCTTAAAGTGAATGGGCACACTGCGGTTATTAAAGACTGTACAATGCTGGAATTATTTCAGAAAGGGCCAAGTAATACCAAGCAAAAACTCTACAGACCTGATCTAAACTTCGGCACAGAAGCAAGTGCTAACGATCTAAGTCTAGAGATCGTGGTGAGCTCTTGCAGTATGAGGGAAGCCCCTCACTGTGTGGTTTAAGCCTCATAAACACCTGGTTTGCACAGAATCCAGTGACCATGCGGTAAAGTTTTGAGCACCTATGTGAGCGGAAGTAACTGTGTCTCTTGTGGCTTTCTGGATGCGGCACATACACAGCAGGACAATCATGACTTGCCATTTCACTCAATTAACAACATAATAAACCAAACAAAAACGAAAGGGTTTTTTTCTTCAGCGACGCACGGGTTTAAACACCTGCCATAGATATAACACCTTTTATTTCAGAAATATTACCAGAACATGATCACTCATGATCACCTTTTGTTAACAGATTAGACTTACCTAATATTTCCTTTCGTCTCCATGTGTGAGGCTGCTCGTCGTAAACCCATTCAAAATCCCCACGTCCACCTGCTTTCCCCATTTTCCTCCTCCTGCACTGGCGTAGTGAGCTCAGGTGATTCCTGAAACAAGTGAGATCGTTGGGACACGCCCTCGCTGATAAGGCTGGAAAGGTGTGCCAGAGAGTGACTACACAACCTGTATAATGTTCATGGGTTTGTCAAAAAAAAAAAAGAATAAAAGAAGTAAAGGCGAGGCTCCCTAAGGCGTCGAAACAGTCTGGTTTACTGAAACACGGGAAAGGACATAAGATTAGTTCAGCCTTCCCTTCATGTTTTATGACCATCTTTAAATCTAAATGAAAAGTGTTAGGGTGGACTTTTTCCGCGACTTTCAGACTTCTTAAGAAAGCGTTTTTGCATTACAACCGCTAGAGGGCGCCATATTTCTAATGGTGTGAAGTCAAGTGTACATTGATATTACTTACAGGGACAGTATTTATGTCACTGTATTTAAAATGAATATGTGTGAAAAGTGAAAATCGGTTTGGCCGAAGCGACGGTGGCAAGGAAAAACTCCCTGGGAACAGGAAGAAACCTTGAGAGGAACCAGACTCAACAGAGAACCCATCCTCAATTGGGTTGTTAGTGTTGTGTGTGGTTGAGGATGTCTATTGTGGAGTGTATCCATGAATTTGAGGCATCATCAACCGGGGGCGGGTCACCAGGAGGTTCGGACAGGGACAGAATGCAGAGGGGGTCTGGATCACTGACAGCTCAGCAGTGGGACATGTAACTCAACGGAGAGGGAGAGGGAGAGGGAGAGGGGGAGAGAGAGAGAGAGAGAGAGAGAGAGGAGAGAGAGAGAGAGAGAGAGAGAGAGAGAGAGAGAGAGAGAGAGAGAGAAAAGAAGGAGAGAAATGAGTGGTTAGCCACGGTCAGGATTGACTACATTAACTATGACAGCATAACTAAAAGGAGAATCAGGGGGAAACACAGACATGAGAGCTTCCTGATGTGTAAACAAACAGTCACTGTCACCACCACAAACCTGAGTGATTAATGAGAGTGAGGCAGACAGCAACTAAACACACCAGATCACTACTGTACTGTACTAATACTCAACATCCATGTGTTCCCCAGATCTACTCCTTTATCTAAAGCAGGACTATTCATATATATATATATATATATATATATATATATATATATATATATATATATATATATATATATAAAATATATATATATATATATATATAATGAATATTTACAAGTAGGGGTGGTGGCTTAGTGGTTAGAACGTTCGCCTCACACCTCCGCCATGTGTGTATGGAGTTTGCATGTTCTCCCCGTGCCCCCGCCCCCGGTCCAAAAACATGCACGGTAGGTTGATTGGCACCTTGGAAAATTGTCCCTAGTGTGTGAATGTGAATGTATCTGTGAAAGTGAGTATGTGTGTTGAAGGGTTTTTTATTTGCTTTTGTTATGATTTTAATAGATGTGTTCTTTGCATAATGCTCATTTACATACTTGATTTATAATGCAATAACTGGAGTGATAATCTACACAGTAAGAATGTTTAATGCTTGGCTTATGTTTAAACTGCCATATGGTTAAGGCTGAATATTAAAGGTTTGCAGAGACGGAGAGAAGCAGGGAGTTTTCCTGTTTCAGGGAGTATGCGCTGGATAACTTGTTTTTGCAGAAGCCAAGGTCACAGCTGGGTACAGCTTGAACAAAGAGTACATTTGTGAGAAGAGATAGTTTTTAAATAAAATGTCATGATTTACGAAACGGCAGAAGGGAGGGGGAAGTTCTTTGTGTGTGTGTGTGTTTCACTCTACCCACAGGCTGTGTACTTGAGTGAGATGGAGTCAGATGAGAGCAAAGTAAAAGGGGTGGAACCAACTGAAGAACGAACGACGACACATATCACATATATATATATATATTACTGTTTTTTATGCTGGGGTCAGTCGTTGCCTGATGAGGACTTGAGACGACCCAGCCGGCTGTATCTTTCCATATCTGATCAAATAAATAGTTAAATTTATTCCTGTGTCCGACTCGAAATTTGAACATGCTTTGGACACCTTGAATGTCCTTCAGTATCCTGCGATGGGTTGGCATTCCATTCAGGGTGTATCTTGCCTTAATGCCCATAGACGCCGGAGATAGGCACAGGCTCCTCGCGACCCGAGGGAAGATTGGATAAAGCGGTAGAAGATGAATGAATATTACAATATATTATCCTAAGATTAATTAAATATTTTAATCAAAATAAAGTAGTAAATTATATTATACCTTTTTCACATACTAATATTTTAGTTGCCAATTCATCTGTATCTTAATCTAGGTTAAGGAATCACTAACTAATTATTTCAATTTAAACCGTAGTGTTGAGGTAACCTGACCGCTCGTCCACGTGAAGGGGGGGGGGGGTGTTTCACCAGTGACTTCATAGCAATATCCGGCAAGATGGCGGACCAGGCAACCAGCATCTTTTGAGTTCTTTCTCATTTGCTCAAGTTACTTGGAATCTTAAGGTGACATGTTGCTGGAGTTTAAACGTGTCTTAATAAATCTTTGACACATTTAGTGACACAATGTTATAGCTCATTCGAGATTTAACCGATTATGCAAAGATGAAAACCCGAACCTAGATTAGCCGTTACCTCAGGCCACGCCAAAATACACCATGATTACTCGGCGCCGATGGATGTTACAACCGGTACCGGTGTTACACCAAATTCTGTGACCATCATATGTTGTGACCACAGAGGGAGCTGTTGCTAAAAAACGCTAAATATAGAAAGTCCGTAAATGTTCTTCCACGCAAATAGCGTAAACTCGAACGTCAGCGGCCAGCGTTCGTTACAAGTAGATGCGAGAGCGCGCTGGCGCCGTGCACGTTACCTTGAACGCGCTTCGAGAACAGACTGTTGTGGTAATGCGGAGAAATAGATGGATGTGCCGCAAACCATTCAGAAAAGACTCACAGTACTTACAAATCGCTATTCAAATGCTTTCGTTTTCTCTATTTTCATGGTTGCTTTTTTAACCACCCTGAATCTAAAGCTACGTTGTGCGCTTTGCTTGCATCCATTTAAATATGTCGCCGACCATCAAACACGAGGTATACGTTTGTATTTATTCATTCATTCATTCATTCATTCATTCATTCATTCATTCATCTTCTACCGCTTCATCCGATCTTCCATCGGGTCACGGGGAGCCTGTGCCTATCTCAGGCGTCTATGGGCATTAAGGCAGGATACACCCTGGATGGAATGCCAACCCATCGCAGGGCGCACACACACACTAGGGACAATTTTCCAAGGTGCTAATCAACCTACCGTGCATGTTTTTGGACCAGGAGGAAACCGGAGAACCCGGAGAAAAACCTCCTTGAGGCACGGAGAGAACATGCAAACTCCACACACACATGGCCGAGACGGGAATCGAACCCGGGCCCTGGCGGTGTGAGGCGAACGTGCTAACCACTAAGCCACCGTGCCCCGCCGTTTGTATTTAATGTAATCTAAACGTGGTTATAATTTTCTAATATATTTATTATATCACGTTGATTTATTTAAAAAAATATATTAAAGCGCATGCCATGCAAATATCTGATAAACATCCGCCCTCATCAGTTTATATTGTTGTGGAAAATTCTGAATCTGATCGAGCAGTTACACGCAGCTTTTCACTGAAGAAGCAACTAGAAGCAGCAGCAGGCAATGGTTTGTGTGATGAATATTCCACAGAATGTGTGTTTTATATCCTGATCAATTTTTGGATCTCATGTGAACATTTTAAAACTTATAACAGGGTCACCAAATCTGATAAGGCATCAATACACGTTATCAATGTTCTCCAGATTCACTCTGGTGACGCCTTATAGCCTGAAAATGATTGTGGTCTCACATGATCCGTGCCAAATTTACAGCAGGGTCACCAAATCTGATAAGGCTGATCAATACACATTATCAAAATCTTGTTTTTCTTGCATAAAAACCGTTTTCTGAAAACACTTCCAATTTTTTTCATATTACACAAGGAACTGTCTCATTATTTTTTTATCTTTGAAATAAAACAGAAAAATTATGTTAATATTTATAATTTGATAGAAGACTGTGATCTTGTAGAGAAACCCTAGTTGTTGTTTTTTGTAACAATGCTTGTCTGTTGTTTGTTTAACAATTATTTTTATGTTGTGGTTTTTGTGGTGGTTGTTGGTTTTGTTCAATAAAAAAAGGCATCATAGCAATATTGAAATAGTTTTCTTCCACTCTCTTATTCACTATAGGTAAATTTTAGGCCACAGGAAGAAGTGCATCAACACGACTCTCCGACTGTACGAACTGTTGTTTCGTTGGTAGTGTTGCCAGATTGGATTATTTCATGCTCTATTTTTTAACCTCCTGTGTCATAGAACAGAACCTTGAATCGTGAACTACTTTGTAGTTTGTGTGTTAAAAACGAGTACAAATGTTTGTAAAAAAAAAAAAAAAAAAAAAAAAAAGTATTGCAACTAAACCATTTCAAGGACGTAAACAATAGCAAACTTCTTGTGACGATGCTGCGCGTGTGACGTCATAAAGACTTTCCTGTGGCGCCATTTTTAAAGCACGGAGCTGCCAAACTAACGCTCACATACAAAAGACAACGCCTAAGATATTTATGAAATAGATGCTCACGTGTATTTACTAGACCCCGAAAAACCAGTGAAAATTGTGGGAAAGAACAGTCTGTGCAAGAGTTTAGAGTGAAGAGAGAGGAAGATACATTGTTTAATCTGCTGTGGATAATGTTTAAATTTCACCTTCCGATTTTAAATAAATCAAGTGTCCCTTGTCACTGTCCGAACGGAAGTAAACCGATCGGCGCAACAAAGCCAAGAACACACAAATGCTCGCGAGGTAAGAATAGTGAGCAATATTGAGGTTTATTTTTTAGGTTATTGAATTATTATTGTTATTGAATGTGCTTTTTCTGGGTCACGTTGGCACGCACGAATATATATATATATATATATATATATATATATATATATATATATATATATATATATATATATATATATATATATATATAAAGCAAAATAATTTTATATCTTTTAAATACTGCACTTTATTCATGATTTAATTTGTGCTAAACTATACAAACTACATTATCACATCGATTTCAATTCATACAATTATTTTCTATTCATAATAAATATTCGCGTGTCCTTGTTATGATCAAATACTATTATATTTTTTTCTGCCTGTATGTTTAGGGCTTTCAGGTAAAAGAGGATTTGTGTTGAATCTGGCCACCCTGGGAGTCGGTGTTGTTAGTCTGGAAAGGAAAGGGGGTGTAGGCAGGAGGCGGCGGAGCGACGCAGTGACAGAGTGTGGAGCTACTCGACGGTCCCGTTTGGACACACAAAAATTAGATATGGCGTCTGGGGAGACATTGTATATAGAAGCGGACGGCTCGGAGATGCCGGCGGAGATCGTGGAGCTGCATGAAATCGAGGTGGAGACCATCGAGACCACTGTGGTCGGAGGAGACGACGACGACGACGACGAAGAACATCAGTCCATGATCGCGCTGCAGCCGCTGGTCTCCGACGACCCGAATCACATCCACCACCAAGAGGTGATCCTAGTCCAGACCCGGGAGGAGGTGGTGGGATGCGATGACTCCGAGCTCCACGCAAACGACGGCTTTGAGGACCAAATCCTGATCCCGGTTCCTGTTCCAGCCGCGGAAGAAGAGTTCATCGAGCAGACTCTGGTGACTGTGTCTGGGAAAGGCACGGGGCGCCTGAAGAAAGGAAGCGGCAAGAAAGTGGTGAAAAAGGGTTTTCTGGGCGCCACCGAGGCGAGCGGACGGAAATGGGAACAGAAGCAAGTGCAGATCAAAACGCTGGAAGGGGAATTTTCTGTTACTATGTGGGCATCGGGTAAGTTTGCTGTGTGGAAAGTTGGCTGGTTGCATTGTTCTTGGTTTGAAAACAGGGCCTCGTGTGGGCCTTGAGCTTTTCAACACACAGCAGGCGAACGAGTTTTTACCAGCCAATGATTTACAGAGATAAATACATACTTTAGGCTCGGGCACCGGCTCGAAATGGTTTTGTTTTGATGGGAAGCCATGTTTTAAGTGTTGATGGGCGCCGCCATATTCGTCCAGACCATTATGGCCGCCCGAAAATGGCGTTTCTGTAGCCGGGGAAAGATGGCGGCGGACGGCGACAGGCGCCCTGCTGCAGGCTCGAAGCAAGGCCTCAGTGGCGCACTTCAGCAGTACGGCGTTCTTTCTGCACTCAATCCGCTTGTTTTTCACCTACCCGTATTTGCGTTTGCCCCGCCTCCTGTCACGGGATTCGTTGGTCGCATCTAAAACTCGTGTTTATTGGGTTGTTTACGCAGAAACACTAACGCTGTAACCAGTCACCGAGGCCAAACGTGATATTTGGCGGAATACGGGTGAAAGTGCCTCAAAATACACACAGTAGCCCCGAAGAAGGAGGAGCTACCATAAATAAAGCAAATGTGTTTATTTTACCTTCATTTATTTATAAATATATATTTATTAATATTGAAGACGCGTGGGAGATTGTTTATCCCTTTATAAGATTTATAAAATGTATTGCTGTTATGTTTGCTATTATAGATGTACAATTATGACCGGCCGTACGTGGTTGTAGCGCTTCATACAACCAATCGTCGTAACTCCTCTTGTGATTGAGTTCGGGTGTGATTAGGATGAATATTTAAATTCTGCATTATTCTGCGTTTATGGTCTTTATCTCTGAAACATTAATATAGTACATCTGATTTCGGAGTCCTCATTAGTAAATAGTAAATGGCGTTTCTTTTCCACTAAAGCTGTTTGTTGCCAAATGAATGTGAATCAATAAAAATCAATTTCACATTTAACGTTACAGCTTAGTTTGTCACGCTTTTTTTGCATTAGTGATCTGGGTTTTAGAGTGAGACTGTCACATTCATTTGCCTCTGATGAAACAGGACTTGTATCCTATTCTCTGGGCTTGTCTCCATTCAAAATCTGTCATTGTCGTTTTTTCACTCGATCTTTCCTGTGTTCTGTCTAATCTTGTCCTTTGGCTTTGTTTCAGATGATAAGAAGGACATTGATCACGAGACTGTCGTTGAGGAGCAGATCATTGGGGAGAATTCCCCTCCAGACTATTCAGAATACATGACTGGCAAGAAGCTGCCACCTGGGGGGATCCCTGGCATTGACTTGTCCGACCCAAAACAGCTAGCAGAATTTGCAAGGTGAGGATTTGGCTAGAGTTTGACACTTTCTGAAATGCTATATGAAGGATTAATCAAAGTAGATTAGAAAGTGCGATTAGACATTTGCAATTTTGTTGACAAGAAAAATCCTGTATATTCAATTCAATTCAATTGTTTTTATAGAGTGCTTTTTACAATTTGTGATCGTCTCAAAGCAGCTTTACATAATACTTACGTGTGAAAAGTGAAAATCAGTTTGGCCCTAATTGTTTCTGTATACTGATAGAGTGTAATATATTTTGTATCAGATTATTGCACTAATATTTGGACACTAAAACATTAACCATTATAGCATGTGAGGATGATTGTTTTGTTGTTATTGGTCAGAAGGTTTTTATGCATTTTTTGACCAGGGTGCTGGTTAGACCTAAAAATTCATGCTCATGTAAACAGTCAGTATAATCAAATAAGCAATTCAAAGATTTAAAAACCATAGATCTAATACAAATGTGATGTTTATATTTTATAGAATGAAACCACGAAAAATGAAGGAGGATGATTCACCAAGAACAATAGCCTGCCCCCACAAAGTAAGTCATCTGTCAAAAAAAAAAAAAAAAAAAAAAAAAAAAAAAAAAAAAAAAAAAACATTTTTAGCATATCATTGTAATTTTATATATCATATATGGTTATATATAATCACTATTGGTTCAGTTTCTTGCTGTAGCAATATACTTTATGTGTTGTGTATGTTGGATGATATGTTATGAGATATTGATTCAACTTGGCTATTAGTTTTGGAGATTGATTAATTTCTTTGTGTTTGTTCGACCTGATTTTTAGGGTTGCTCAAAAATGTTCAGAGACAACTCTGCAATGAGGAAGCATTTGCATACCCACGGCCCACGTGTCCACGTGTGTGCTGAATGTGGAAAAGCATTTGTGGAAAGTTCCAAACTCAAGCGACATCAACTGGTTCATACTGGCGAAAAGCCTTTCCAGGTGAGCTTTCGGTCTGAGAGATGTGTGAATCGTAATGTCGTATCGTGTGAGACTGATACAAAGTCTACTTGTATGAATGTATTATTAACTGTTAATTTAAATTAGCGTACATTATATTCCATAAATTGGCACAGAAATTCTGATTATTGGATTATAATTACTGTTTAGAATAGAATATCCTTTATTTGTCACAAATACATTACAGCACTGTAAAATTCTTTCTTCGCATATCTCAACATTTTTTTAATTATTCATTCATTCAATTTCAAAATAAGGGTGTTTTTTTTTTTTTTTTTTTATTTAAGCTGGGGTCAGAGCGCATGATATGGCAGCCAACCCCAGACCATCCTCTCAATAGAACAGCGCCTTGATTGTTGAGCTACCCCCTGCATTTCACTTTAGTTAAATTGGGTGTGTTATGAAGAATCTCCAAACAACAGTGTATTGCAGAACCACATCGTATACAGCATATGCAGGGACAGGGCAGAATGTAGCTTTTTGATCTAATACATTCATTAAGGAAGTCTTGATAAACTTTTTTTTTTTTTTTAGTGCACGTTTGAAGGCTGTGGAAAGCGTTTCTCGCTGGACTTCAACTTGCGCACACACGTGCGCATTCACACTGGTGACCGACCCTACGTGTGCCCGTTCGACGGTTGCAACAAGAAATTTGCTCAATCCACCAACCTAAAATCTCACATTTTGACACACGCTAAGGCCAAGAACAACCAGTGAGTGGACTATCTGGAAAGACGTTTCAATAAGGACTGCATCATCCAACGCTTTAAAACACCCGTTGTGTGTTGTTTGTAGAAGATTTTTTTTTGTAAGAGAAGAGTATCTACTGATGTTTTATCAGAACAAGTATTTAACTGAAGAACTGACACCCAATTAGCCCTTAGGACACTTCTTATGGTACCAACTGGACTGAACTTTTCTTTACTGCCAGAAATTGTCTTCTTTTGAAGACGTGCATTTCTGGACCTTCATCCACAACACGAGATATTTTTTCTCCGGAGCCCAAAGAGTCTAATCTTTCCGTCTGTGTATCTTACTTGTCCACGAAGAGACACAATTGCTTTTTAGTTGTCTTCTAAGTGTGCATATTGTACACTTTTTAGACACTCGCCTTGTCTTTTTTTTTCCCCACTTAAGATTTGATATATGTGAATGCTCTTCTTCAAAGAGAAGGAGATACTGTTAAATTTGTTTTCCAGTCATGAGGTATCCTCCAGTGGTATCTCAATTTTGTATAACTGTTCTGTAAAAATATTTTGAAAATCATGTAGATAATAGAAATGTTAGATTTCTGTTTAACCTATTAAAGGAGTTTTATTCAATTTGAAATGTGTACCACTGCATGCAGAACTACAGTTTCTATATTGAACAAATATATTATTGCTACAATGTACAATACTAAAATTGAATTGATTATAGATAAGTATTTGTATACTCACCACCTGTCTTATGAGGGACATTTGCAGGTATATAAGCAACCAGTCACGAGGCAGCAGAATACAAAACTCATTCAGATGCAGGTCAGCAAATTTTTGGAAACAAATACTGGATATAGTGATGGTTTGAAATCTACGGCTTTAACTGTGGCACGGTTGCCAGTATCAGATGCGTTGGATTCATTATTTCACATACATTTGGTATTACACATACAATCTTCTGTACAGTTTATACAGTGCGGTGGAAATTTCTTGTAGATACATTTATGGCATTTGGCAGATTCCCTATCCAGAGTGACTTACATCTAAGCAATTGATGGTTAAGGACCTTTCCAAAGGGCCCACTAATAGTTTTGGGTTTGAATCTGCGATCTTCCTGTCCAGAGGCCAAAAGCTTAACCGCTGAGCTACCACCTCCCAGATCCAAGAGGTAGGACAATGGTCATAGATTTCAGTTGCCAGGAGAGAGAAAAAACAACTCCAACACTTTACCACCATGGTGAGCAGAAAGACATTTTAGTGTTGGTCACTAAGACAAAGAAGAACCTGAGGCCATTATTATTGTTTACTCCATCTGAACAGTTGGAAAAAATTACCTGGTCCTTTTCTAAATTTCAGCTGTACAGATTTGCTGAGTCTGCACTTATAATAGCATCTGATTCTTGCTCTTGGATGAAAGGAGTGAAACCTTGTGATCCATGGATGTTGTAGCCCATCCAAATTAGGATTTGATGTGGTATTTTTTTCACTACCGGTTTTCTTGAGTTAGTGTACATTTCAGTCACCTCAAACCAGTCCGACAGCCCTTCTGTGATCTCTCTCAGAAAACAAAGGTGTCTCTGCTTGTAGGATGGTTTTGAGTGTGAAATTACAATCAGTAGTCTCAAACACTCAAACCAATTCATCTGGCATCAGCATTCATACCTTGATCAAAGGATGTACGTAATTGGACACAAACGTAGGCCAACACGTTGCCTCTCAGATAATAACATCTTCCAGTAACACTATGTGAGAAGGTCTAGGATATTTTTGAGTATACAGTCAGCAGGAGAAATTGTCTGGTGTGATCAGAGCATCTTTAAAATCCAAACTCTATGCTGTTTTCCTAGTAATAAATATTGAGTAGACACAGTTTATACAGAGTTTATTGGTTTACATTGACCTTTTTTGGCAATTTTCAGAGTCCCTTATTCATAACAGCTTACACAAGTCTATAATAAATATGTCCTGGTACTGGTTCACTAGGTCAGTCTAAAAATATCATTAAGACACTGAATAAGTGCTAATTTAAGTACTCTTGGAAGAGGTATTGTTTTAATGGATGTATTGATACAAGAAGAGATTATGGAACTTGTCCATGAGGATCTGAGGTAGAAGGATATGATGTGCACTTTCATACTTGATAACAAAAGTTCAATTTGGCATGTTAGAGACGGGAATCATGGCTGAAACCTCATCCCAACAAAGCTCTGATTCCTACTTATGCTTTGAGGATTGCTAATGTGAATTCATTTGTTTATCATATGCAGCCATTTCCATTTCCACTGATTTACACAAGTTTAGTGTACTGCAAGAAAAACAAATCCAAAATACAAGAATTAAGTTGTAATGCTTTAAGTTTTTAATTGCGGAGCATAAGGATTCAAAATAATTCACTTGTACATAATACATGCTCAGTTTTAATTTGTAATTGTTATAATTTACACAGATAAGTACATGTAATTCACATTTATTTTATTTCAGACCTGCCTCAACAAAATCACCTTCATTTCTAAAATATGAAAGACTTATAGTAGTAATATTTAAAAAAAAAAAGAAATTTTTACACTGTTCCATTTGAAGCCCGTTATAAACATCATTGGTTATACACTCATTTCTAAAGCTCATTGCAAATTTCTTATTTACAAAATAACTTTTCAGTACCAAATTATTACCACAAAGAACCCAGCTCTCAGCTTCACAACGTAAATCCTTTAGTGCAATTGTACGAATATATTACATTAGTCAAAGGGCCTGAGAGGTTTTAAGGCCACATATTTAAAAAAACTGATATCTACAAACCTTCAGTGCAGTATATTTATGAGAATGATTAAGAGGAGATGTTTTCCTTCCTTATCTATACAGCAGATATAAAAAAAAAAAGCAACACTAATGCGTATTGTTTGTACAAGCATTAGTCGTAGACTTTTCACTGTGAACACAAAAGAGGGGCATATCCGTGGTGTATTTTAACAAGTGCAAAAATGAAGGATCTGCTCAGAAGTAAAAAGGTCGATAAAATAGACATTTACAGATTTGTACTGCAGCAATCGTTGAATATAACAAAGTAAAGCTGATATTCCTTTGAAGCATATTGGTTTTCTGAATCTTTAGTCTTGGATCAGAGCAGCAAGTAGAGCGGGGTAGTTTGGAGTTCCCCATCCAGTCACTGGATCCCATGAGGAATCAGCACAGAAACCTTTCCCTTCGACTTTATCATCCAGACAACCCAAGTGACATCCCTCTGTTACCTGAGAACATAAGGATGTTGAAACTGAAAATTGTGAGCAAAACACAAGTTGAGGAACTGAAATCCAAAATTCAATTCGGGGATATGAAACTACATTCGCCTCCAAATGAATCTCATATAGCTCAAAGTAGTAGTCAATAAAATATCAAATTATTTCCTCTTAAATACTTCAAAAAGACCAAGTTTGTTTTTGAAAAAACTATTTTAAAGGATCTCTTACATCAAAAAGACCAGTGCCTTTGAGTTTATACAGGCGTGGATTGAGGAAGCCCAGAGAAGGAAGCCCTTTGAGGAAGCGTTGGTCATTAATGAGTGAGAGAATTCCTCCCACCACTGGAGTAGAGGCCTAGAACAGAACAGTTTGAATTATTACCCAATTGTTCAAGTTAACTATAGGTCACAAGGAATAAATTGCTTATTACAGCAGTTATATAATCAGCCAATCATGTGGCAGCAGTAGACATCACATGCTTTATTTAAAGACAGGCTGATGTGCACCTAAATTGCACATGTTCAACAGATTGTAAAACATCCAGTAAGTATTAGTTAGATCAGAGCGAAGTTGCATTAATGCTGATATTCAGAAAAGCAGCTTGGCATACCAGACAATGACATCAAACTCTCTTAATTCTAATGGTTGATAGTGAAGCTCTGGAACTGCACAAGTATCTGCATTGCCTACTGCATTACTGGCTGATTATCCAATTGTATAAATCTTGTATAAATCAATGTGTAAACACATTCACACCCCACAATACAATCTTTACTAACCGAGGTTCCAGACACCCATGGGATAGGCACAAGGTTGGTAACGACCCAGTAATTATCCGAGAGGGCTGCCATGTCAGGATAGGCTCTTCCAGTGTTATTGAAATAGGACAGGGGAGGAAGCGACTGTGCAGCTTTTAGATATGCACTCACTGCGCCAACCTAGAAATCAAATGTAAAAATCACAGCAATTAGTGTTTTTCTGTAATTGCCATTACTAAAGCCTAATAACTGAACACCATCTATATAAGATTAATAATTGTTCAAGTTATCAAAATTAGATTAGATTCAAGTTTATTAAAGCAAATGGGGGGGGGGGGGGGGGGGGGGTGGGGGGGGGGGGGGGGGGGGATGTGCGAGTACCTTATAGCTGTACATTTCGGTTTATTTAATTATTCTAATCAATACAAGCCCAAAATCTCTAGCTTGCTGGGCCCCATGTTGATTTAAATAAATAGAAATATAGGTATAAAATACATGCACATTCTTTCTAATTAAAAAGTACTTCCGCTTACTTTAATTTTGAGCATATTAATGAAGATTGTTAGGGTGTCGGGTAATTTATGGATTCTTACCTGATAGTCAGGCATTGCAAAAGCATTACTGAAACCACCTCCGCTGATGTAATCCGTGACCTCATAGGTAACTTTGAAAGGATTCTTGAAGGACGTCCCACCCACTGTGGTTACATACGGACTGAAAACATGGAATAAGTGGAAAGAAGAGAGATCCGTCTTAAACACTCATTAAAAATTATTAAAACACACAATGCACAAAAACTATAGTTCATATTTAAATTTGAAATGTCAAACATTCACTCATTTCCTACTGACAGTCAACAGCAAATAATACACTTTAAAAAGGACTGCTCAATAAATGTCAACTTTTAAGATGCTGGTTATACTTGACAACAAATGATGCCAGTTGCTTTTTTGTAATGTTTCTAAATTTGCGTTACATTATCATCTTGCTACTTCTAAAATACACCGTTTGTATAACAAGACTTGCGAGTAAGGCTAAAATAATTCAGTCTCATGAATAACTTATGTACTCAATCCAATTAAACTGATCTCTACCCAACAATCAGTACACACTGAAGTAAAAGAAAAGGACATCCACCTGGAAGCAGGAAAGCTTGGCCTGAATACATTTTCTTTGCCCAAGTGCAGACACCCGGCCCCACTGTCCCCTGCGTCAAAATGACACATTGGTAAATAGATCAATGCCGGGACGAGCAAGTTCATTTTGCCAATTATATTTTGACTATGTGGATAGGTTTTACTCAAAGCTCATTTTATGAGAATCTACAAGTTGAATTACCAGATGCAAAGAGCATAGAGATTCCTCTGAGCCCAGCCTTCATGAACTCCATGTTGATGCGGTTCATATAGGCAGTGGACAGGCTGTCCTCATCATCCCCGTAACTGATTGTGTGTACCCAAGGTACAGCAGACATGTTGCTAAGAAGCAGCATCCACTGAAGGAAAGGCTCCTGGGTCTCATGCCGACCTGGAATAAAGCAAATAGAATTTTGATTTAGAAGACTGCTAATTTAATTGAAAGAGGACATTAGCACCTGTTTTCGAGCAGTAAGAAAGTCTTGGTTTTGAGCAGCTTCCTGAATATTAAAATAGCTAGTCAGGTCACTTAACAAGTCATTACATAACCCAGTTTGCCTTACCTGGGTTGGTAAAGACCCATGTAGAGACGTTTGCTCCAGTACTCATTATGTACTCCACATCCAAGCTGGCTTCCAGGCCTGCTTTTCCTCCTCCCTGTGTCCCCACCACTCGCTCAACTTCAGTCAGGTGTTTAAAACCTCTTGCGAATATACTCATGAACTCAGCCAGGTCTGCTGGGTGGTAATACTGCTCCAAGAACTATAGGAGAAAATATGTATTTAATATATGTATAAAATAAATACATGCGATTTAATTACTTAATTAGGCCCTTAATGTTAAACACTAGCGAACTACAATTTCAAAGCAAAATCATGATTTGCTCCAAGCTTTTACAGAGAATGAAGTACCTGGGCCACTGCTTGGCTGTTATTAGCAGCACGGCCAATATCAGATGCAGTGAGGTTGTAGCGAGCTCTTAGTGTTGAAGGCGTCACACCCAAATGAAAAGCCTTTTCTGATCGCCCAGGTCCTGTCCAGGCCTGACTAATTTCTTTACCACCCAATGGAAAACGGAGGACACCACCCACTGGAGGAAAGAGTGAATATCAATTAATTTTCTTTATTTTAATTTTAAATGTACACAAAAATTAACAATTTTTTAATATTTTGGATTTTAATGTTTTAATATATGGATAATATCCTCAAGTAGCATCAATAAACTTATTAGAATTACTTATTCAAATTAAGAATGTGTTTTATAAAATAAAAAGATAACATTTACAAAATGTACATTTACAATAATATTAATACATTTACAATTATAGACTGTCAACAATCTATCAATCTGTTAATCTATTAACCTACCAAAGTCCAAATGATCAGAGACATCCTCATGAACAGAGTACTGAGAGGATGACCTCATTAGGGTCTGATCACCTTTCTTGTAGTGATGAAATTCAGTCCCAGGAAGCAATGTTTCAGCTGCCCTGAGGGACAGAGAGCTCAAAGTTTCATACATTTTCATTCCTAATCTTTACACTGATATTGTTGTCATCAGTTCCCCATGGACAAGAATTCCAACAATGCATTTTGTAGCAATTAAAAGTTAAAATCTGTTCAGTCCTGCTCCACATAGAACAGGAAAGAAAGAACTGCTTTATGAATAAAAAAATAAAAAAAACATAAAAGGGCATGCATTTAGGAAAAGGGAAATATTGGGGAAGGGTTCATTTCCAATTACTGAATATTTTGGAGCATTTAACTTGGTACCCTACAGCCATTTGCCACTTAATAATTTGTGTTATGTTTACATAAAAAGATATGTAATCACGTCTCAAGCCTCTTAGCCTTAAATGACCCAGTGTCATTTGTGCAAAGGAAAACTGCTCTAAATATGCATCCACTTACTAAAAACCTGACTATACCTTTGTGTATCCATTTATTATTACTCTAAAATTATATGCCAGAATATTCTTATAATAGAAAGAATAAAAACCATTAATAAAAATTACCCTCAATGTCTGAATACCCAAAAGCTTCAACCAAACTAAATTCAAATGTATGGCTTCATAAATGTATTCAATTATCCTTTGTATTAATAAAGCTGAATTGGATTTTGAGAAAAATAACCGGATGTTTAGATTTTCTTAAAATGATGTTCTAGCTTTGGTGTGTGTGTGTGTGTGTGTGCATGTAGAATGTAGAATGAAGGAAAAATCTCACTGAGCCGTCATAGTGCACTGCAGGAAGTCTTGTGTTAGCACTGTGTGGCAATTTCGAATCCCATGACCCTTCAGCCATGTCCACACGGCTTTCTCCGTCAGCTGAGACGGCCTGACCAGGGACGCCACTTCCTCCAAGGTCATAAACTTTCCTACGCAGAACAAAGAAAAAAGAAAGAACGAAAGGTTTAGAGGAACTGAATATGTAAAGGTTTAAGACTTGAATGATCATTAATGGCTCTTGGTACCATACTGCTGGGAATCCGGGTCTGATACGAGCTGCAGCAGATGCTGAATACGGTCCACATTCTGCTGCTTGAGAGCAAAAGTGAGTTCCATTTCCTCATGAGGAGCCACTCGGCCTGCATTTATCCAGTCTTCTGGTACACTAATCAGTATATATATATATATATATATATATATATATATATATATATATATATATATATATATATATATTTAGATATATATATATATATATATATAGATAGATATATAGATATATATATATAGAGATAGATAGATAGAGAGAGAGAGAGGGGGACAGATAGAGAAGCACTTAGAAATCATACTCGTGTTGGAGGACATGAATTTACATTACTGGTTAAAACTATATCTTACAATACAGCTTGATCGAGCTCTAGGTGCTTCCCCTGAACAAGCCCCAAGTACAGCAAGAGGAATCCCAGCAACCTGTCTTTCCAAATGGAATTATTATTTACACAAGAAAAGTTCATTTGTTAATAAACAATTTACTCTCCAAAGTTTCTAACTGAAGGTCACAATGTGGAGCTGTCTGACCAAAACAGTTTCAACACCTACAGCTGCTCTTTAAAATAAGCAAATGCAAACAGATTTAGGGTATTCAAAGCGAAACTTACCGCATCGTCCTGGGGGGAAAAAAACAACCCAAACAAAACAAACTGTAAACACAAACAATGGAATGGGGAAAAACACTCCTGTGTTTTATATCTGTTTCAGGAAGCAATTCGCTACAATTCAAAACTCGTACTGCCAGAATAAAAGTCTCCAAAAGCTCCTGAAGTGCAAGATTTTATTTATTTATTTTTTATCCCTACAAATAAACTCAGGTGAAGCGTTAATAAAACCTTCACATCCAAGACCTTAGTCAGAAATTTCATCCATTCACATTTACTTTCAACTAGATTGTCCGAAGAAAGGTGGCATTCGCTGGTTGCTTTTTCTGTGCCCACAGATTCACATGGGGTAGAATTTCTTCAAAAACAATTAGACAGTTATATTATTATATATTATACAGTAATTATACAGTTAACAATTTAAACTATATTATATTACACAAATGTACAAGTGTGTGAATGTCTAACTGTGTGTGTGTTGCAACTTGATGCACTTGAACTTACTAGGACACTGCTTGAGCTCTGTAATTGAATCAATCAATCAAATAATTAATTAATTAAAACTTTTTATTTTATCTCTGTATGTAAATAAAAAACAAAATGATGACATCATCAGAGCTTGGTACTGTGCCCTGCTCTATTTATTAATGCGGTTCCTGATTTGTCTTCGCTAACAAAAAAGATCTCAATTAAAATATGGTATTATTACAAGTAAAAGATATTTGCACATCCTGATTTTTGTTTTATATCAATAGTTGTAGGCACAATTAAGTATGGGTCTCTTCCTCTTAATGGTCACTAACAAGCCATTAGAAATGTACATTAATTGTAATGTAAATTGCATGTAAAATGCCCTATAATTATCAATCATTTGTTTAAATAAAAATATATAACGATTGCTCGTTTTATGTTTTTGCAGAGATTTAAGACTTGAATTTAAAATATATCATATAAAGTTAGAGATAGATTCAGAGGGCAGAAAATAGGTTTGGCCACAAGTTTTCTGTTGCATGGGAGAAGCTGTTCAAATTAAGCTACAAGTCATAAGTAAGTGCACATTTAACATGTACAATGTTTGCTTGCAAATTGCAAATTTGATCTCGTTAAACACAAATAGGCTTTTATTTTGACAAGAAAGTCATATGACTTATTTTCTCGCTAGAGCAATCGCTAGCCCTCGGTGTATATATTAGATCATATGACTCGCTGCAGTCAGATGATACACTGACACTGTTTCCTGATCCTCAATACATTTTGTATATTAGTGCATGAAGTAAAAAAGAGTGTTATACCAGACCTTTTAATCTGAGTTAAACCTCAGATATATATATATATATATATATATATATATATATATATATATATATATATATATATATATATATATATATATATAGACAGACAGACAGACAGATAGATAGATAGATAGATAGATAGATAGATAGATAGATAGATAGATAGATAGATAGATAGATAGATAGATAGATAGATAGATAGATATACACACACACATATATACACATATAGCCATATAGGAAACCATATAGGAAACTCCTGACACACACACCCATCAAGACTACAATCCAAGATGAACTGTAGTTCTCTTAACCACACAAAACATTGTATAAGTAACAGAAAGCACTTATGTACGTGTTTTGTAAAATGTGTCACTGCATAAAATACTGGAAAATGTATGGACAATTAAATTAAAGGACTCGATATAACAATTGAATTGTATCAAAACGTCCATAATGTCCCGTTATACCTACCTTGATCCTGCCATCAAAATAGCCATAGATCCTAGCATTGAATTTATAAACACCAGCTTTACAGTGACATTCCAGAACACTTTCCAATACTTTCTTTAAAAAAAATCTTTCTGAGGGGTATAAGAATAGAGATAGACATAAATTATGTGAGGGAGATAAAATACACAACATTCATAAACTCCAAATAGATACAGAGTTATGCCACCCAGGCTTCTACATTCACACCATTCTGGTTTGCCTGTTGTAGATCAAATACTGAAAATGATCCTGCAAGTTCACAAGACTCTTTAATAGCCACTATGAAAGAATATGCATTCGGTAATGGGTGAGTATAAGAAGCCCTAGTAGTGTTACTACAACTACTGTACAATCCACATTATGGAAAGAAACACCCAGTTAAGTAAATAGAATAGAAAATCTAGAAGTATTTTATAAAATCAAGGTCAGTCAATCTGAAAAAATGTAGTCCAAATTGCAGTTGAGGGAAAATTGAGGGCACAAATATCCAGCATAGCCACAACAACAGTTTACACAAAAATGACATTCAATACTGCACTAAGAGGAACAATACTTTTCTTCCCCAACAGGACAAAGACACCAAACACAATTATACATTATAATTTATAATTACACACGAAGAAGACGTGTCCAAACATATATTATAATATAATTCTGTGTGGTGTCATTGTCCTGTTGGGGAAGAAAGTGATGGTTCCTCCTAGTGCAGTATTGGATGGCATTCGTGTATAAACTGTTGTGGTGGATATGTGTTTATACTGCAAGTATACTTATACTCTGCAACAAGAAGCAGATCTTTTTCAAATGCAACATTATGCGAATGTGTACAGTAACATTTGACCTATTTATTAAATAGGTTAAATAGGGCATTCTTCTTAAAGCACAGTTATTTATAAGCATCAGAATCCAGATGATAATGATGAGATCCTGATTTTAGTTACTAATTTAATCTAAGCCTCTAATGTTGGTAACAATTCAAGCGCTATTCTGTAATTCTAAAAATGACCAGTGGATGGAGACACATACAAATGACTGTTGACAAGCGGGGCGATCGTTCGTGTTCATCAGTGTGATGAGACAGTAATAATAGAACATAGTTCAAAGCCATTCACGAGCTCTATAAATATACATAACTGACTTATCCCTAAACAGAGCAAACCTTTTTTTTTGCATATTTGCTAACAACATATTTGTCAATAAAAACGCGAAACTAAATACAATTAATAAATAAAAAAAAAACAAATCATGTCAATGAAAATTATGCTAAATTGTACATTCGTTCTTGGGTTAAGGTTAAACAAGTGCACCATACTAGTGTTTTGTTTACCAATGAATGTGCATTACAGTAAACAGTAAAGCAGGCGTCACGGTGACCGCGGGCCCCAGGTGGCCCCCAAGGACCATGAGTGTGATGCATCCTAAATTAAAATGATAGATATTGTCGATAATTGTTGTGAGAAATCATTAACGTGACCAGGCTCTTCACATAGATGAACGAGTATCATTAATCAATAATAACAATATAATAATATATAACTAAATTCAAAATATGTTATTTCAGATGAGAATGTCAAACTGGTAGCCCTTTGTATGACTCAGTACCCATGAAGTAGCTCTCAATTTCAAAAAGGTTGGTATCCCCTGCTTTAAAGTGATAATAATTATAATCAAGCATCAATAATAGTTTCTGCACATGTCCAGGTGAAAGAAACTTTTAATCCCATAAATAATCCTGTACAGCGAGGAAGAAGGGGACAAACGATGTATGTTTTTGAGTGCACTGATAAAGCTTCTGAAACGAAAATGATTGATTTATTAGAAGAGAATCACTGAAAAATACGTAGGTTTTTTTTTGTCAAGTTGTAGTTCTTGTAGTTTTGCCTGTAGGGGGCGGTGGTGGCGTTGAGAGTACCAGGCGTTCCCACAGAACTCCACACTGCGCCCGAATCGAGCTATTAAGTCAATTTAAAGACCGAAAGGGGGAGTTTCTCGATTCACCACTACCCGTCGCGTTCCCCTGCTGCGGGCCAGAGAGTGCTGAAGATGAGCGGCAGAAAGAGTGGCGCTCCCTGGTTGTGGCTCGCTGTGTGCATCGGGAGCGCGCTCGAGGCCGCGGCGCAGGGTTCGCGCGCGGCGTGGCGGAACGGATCGGCTGCGCTCGTGCCGGACTACATGCTCAACCTGTACAGGACGCAGTCGCAGCTCGAGCGCGCAAGCGGCCACGGGAGCGCGACGCGCGCGAGAAGACGCGCCAACACGGTCACCAGCTTCGTGGACCAGAGCGGAGGTGAGGCAGACAGGGGCGCACATCAGTGATCACTTTTATCCCTGAATGATAAACTACTATCAGTTCTAAAAAGAAAAAGTTCAAAGTGTAATATTATATAGAGAGAAAATAATGTAGACTTGTGTACACATGCAGTGTATTCAAACCATCAAGTTACATAGTACAGCTGCACGGGCTTTGTGTTTGGTGCTTGTGTCGTGTTTGTTTAGTGCACTTGTTACTTCGTGCTGATGGTGTAGCTTTGCATCTTTAAGCACTTGATTTAGACCAACTCGAAATGATAACAATAATAAGTCGAAGGCGAACATTAAGGTCAGTAGATAAAACAGCCCTGAATGTACAAATGAATCATTATCTTTTCTTATACTTATCCCACTGTTTATTTCATTTTAGATGTCTAATCAACCATGCAGTTGATTATTGATTATTATTATTGTTATTATTATTAATTTTCTACCCTTTAGCAAATAGTTAACACTTTTTTGATTGTGCTCATGTTTCCGGGGTTCGAAATAAATTATTTCGAATAACACCTACAATCGTGGCCTTTAATGTGTCAAACCTCCACCATCTGTGATAAATAAAGTTCACTGGCATGTCGAGCCGAATGCTCGGAAAGAGCGTGCGATCCGTGGCCAGGTGTTGCTGATAAAGACAGAAATGCTTAATTCAAAACTCATGGCCCAATACATATTATCGAATACGATAGTGACTTTACAGAAGACCGCCCGGTTCGGTGGGTCATTTCCCAGCCTAAGAAAACAAAGCAAACTGTAAGGGCTGGAACGCCGTTCTTGGTGCAATGACTGGAGCGATGGGGAGGTCAAAACAAAGTGCATTACAGAGTCCATCCTGTAAAGTGTTACATAATTGCAATAATAAATACAAAAGTCAAGTGCTGATTAAATACAGCCCCCCAAAACAACACCAATTACAACACAAGCTAGAAATTTAACATACTTTCTATGGAATGATTTTATAAAAAGTCCTCAAAAAAAACCAATTCAATTATCAAATCAGATTTCATGCCCTGACATGATCTCTCAGCCTCTGAGGCCCCCAAAAAAAGTCTAAAGAGGGAAATTAAGATGTAGAGAAAGATAAAATTGAGGGGTTTTGTTTTAAATTATGAAAATGTTTCCCCTGGCAAGCAGATATTGCCTCTAGAATAGGATGCTCTGCTCTTGGACCTTGTTAATTTGGTACGTCTTGTATTCTGATAACCTTATTCTGAGTGTGAGAAACAAGTCTGAGAAACCACTTACTCTGGATTCCTGTGTCCTCTTTGCTCCTCCTGAGGACCACAGGCCAAGCCCAGGTTGTGTGGCTGCTCAGAGCAGATGCTTAACTGTTTGCAATTACTTGCTTTTCTTAGTTCTGTCTCGTGATATGCAGACAACACGATATAGCCAGATCTGGCCTTGGGTTCTCGTGCTACCCACTCATATTAAAAGAATCCCCTTCATGTTTTAACCATGAAACTGTGATCTGCGTCTCAGGTTGCACAGTGTTCTGGCTTCTACGGTTGAGTTAGATGTCAAGACGTCAACATTGAAACTTGTTTCACTTCCTGGATCTGGTCCCTCTTAGCAAAGCTCTTGCCTGCATTGCTTCAGTCACGGATGGCATAGTCGACATGGGCTTACGATAGATCTCTTTGCAAAACATCTTAATAAGAAAAATAGCATAGCACAAGGATCATCGTGAGATGTCCAAGCGAGAATCACGGCCTTTCAAGAGGTTATAAACTTGCACTCAGGCAACTATGTCCAGGTGAATTCTAGCAGGAATCGTGGTCAGACGTGTTCAAACCAAATGGCTGAAATCTAATTGTGGTCCCAGGTCGCCTACTGTACCACTCCTCTTAACATTTCAGGAGCATAGAGGAACATAGCAGAAGGGGAGAGAAGGACTTTGCGTTTTGAGACCAATAGCTTTTTTTGTGTCCTAGCAAACCTTTCTCATAGTCAAGCTGCCAAGGACCAAGGCAGCTTGACAGGTCACACGAACAGTCTCCACCTGGCTTTGGCTGGTGTTGTGTTGCCTTGTATTTGGAGAATCTATTCCAGGCCCCTGAATGCTATTCTCATTGAAGAGAAGAGCTGACAGTGTCAGTATGTCATTTTCGGATATTTGGTAGACTGCTTACAACCGGCCAAGGAATGTGAGATTTCTACCCCAGACAGATGGCTCCTGTAAGCAGTGCTCAAGTTAAATTAACATTGACCCATTATTGAAATTCTTCCCAGGCAGTACATATTTGAATGTCTAAGATTGAACTGCTCATCTTCTTGTTGTTGATTTCTTGTGTACTTACAGATGAAACATCAGCTGAGACCCACCAAAAGTTCATATTTGACCTTTTGGGTCTGTCAAGGACAGAGGAACTGGTGGAGGCTGAGCTGCGGGTGTCGCGGAAGCTGCCGTCTGACTTGGAGAAATTACGATCCTTTGCAGGAAACCTGTACCACCTACTCCTTTACAGCTGTTCTTCTCGGAGCTCAACAGGCAATCCTCAACTGCTTACTTCTCGGACAGTCAACATTCTGGATACTGCCTTGACCACTTGGGACGTGTTTAACATTGGGACTATGCTGAAAGCCCACCAAAGGGTGCACAGGACAACTCAAGACAGCAGATACGTATGCTTCAAATTAGTTGTCGTTTCGGGCTTAACAAATGAGGTGGTCACCCCTTCGTCATTTGGTTTGGGTTCAGAGGGGCTGCACAGGAATGAGAAAGCTTTGCTTGTAGTCTTTTCCCGTACACGCAGGAAAGAGAATCTGTTCAGAGAGATCCGTGAGAAGATGAAAGCCATGCACATGTTTGAGCGGAACTCTGATAGACCCAGACGACGCCAGAAGAGGAGGACTGCCTTAGCAGGCCGCTCCGGTGGAGCAGGGACAGCGGGTGGAGGGGGAGCCATTGGGGGAGGTGGAACAGGCGGAGGGGGCAAAGGAGGTGGCAGGCGGAAGACCCGATGCAGTCGCAAACCGCTCCATGTTAATTTTAAAGAGCTGGGATGGGACGATTGGATCATTGCACCTCTGGACTATGACGCATACCACTGCGAGGGTGCATGTGACTTCCCGTTGCGCTCGCATCTCGAACCCACCAACCACGCCATCATCCAGACACTCATGAACTCCATGGATCCTGAGTCAACCCCACCCAGCTGCTGTGTTCCTTCCAAGCTCAGCCCTATCAGCATCCTGTATATTGACGCTGGGAATAATGTGGTGTATAAGCAGTATGAGGATATGGTTGTGGAGAGTTGCGGCTGCAGGTAGCAGCATGAAGCTGGGCTGGACTACAGCCCCTGATCTAAAATGACAAAAAAGCCCCAATGCAGCACTACCAGCCTCACAGAAATGTGCATTAGTGCCAAAATATTTTAGCATGGATAAAAGTGCGCACATACATGTGATGGATGACAAGATGGGACTTGAGAGGTTATGCTAACGGGTATTTTCAACAGTGTCTCTCAAATGGGCAGAAAACCCAATGGGTAAAATTGCTGAACAGCCCTTTTTGCAAGATGCTAATTTCTTGAAAACAAAATAAACACCTCCTTGATCAGGAATAAAGAAAGACCTTAAATTTCAGAAATAATACTGCATCCAGATAACATAAATGGAGCGCTAGAGCACACAATCATGCTCACAGTGACTGAGAAAATGGTCAGTCAGAGATTCCCTACAAGTCTAAGAGCGGAAGTGCTTTGCTTGACAGTCAGCATAAGCTGAAGAAAACTTTCTAAAGATTTTTTTTATAGAATATTAAAAAATATATATATATGGATGAAGGAAAGAGTGACCTTAAGCAATGGCAGCAATGCTTGGAAGTTTTGACTCTTTCTGTAAGCCACAGTGTGTTATTCCATTTGGAGCCTGGGTTGTTTTTATAATCAGAGACTCATTGAGTGATTCATTGTGTGTGACAGCTCTGAATTTTATATCAAGGTAACCCACACACAGCTGATGCTCCCAAGAGGTGAAATCTCACTTCCTTTTCTCAGAATCACAGACAGTGTTTGACTGGCCCACAAAAGGAAACTCACAAACCATACACTGCTAAGAATTTCAGTCATTATTTGTTTCACTCAAAAGGCTAATCATGCCACGTTGTTTAAGACTAGATACAATAAATGTGTTATTCATGATATCCACATGTGTAAGAGGTGAATGACTTCACTGAAAACCAGAACCTGGGAAAGACGTTAAAGAGCCAAAGCGAGAATGATTCTTGGCATTGTGCACTTCTGTATGACAACCCTCTTGTCAGGTCAAAATGCCTGTGTAGGTCAGTTTGCTTTTCTTTGCCTCTGCTGTCCTTATGTTCATTTTTACTTTAGAATAAACATTCCTATCGTGTACATTCTCCTCAATGCAGCCGCACGTTGTTCACCTACTAAGGGACATTCAGTGTCAACTGTTGGAGGTGGAGTAGTATCCAATCTAGACCCATGGCAAGCGACCCAAAAGTCGAAATTCCACAATCTCGGTTATAGAATGCAGTCTTTTTTTTAAAAATAAATATACACTAGATATATAAAAATATAAAAACACAATAGTGCCATTATAAACTGCAGTATTTTATTACAAATATACAGGCAGAAAAGCTATAAGCATCAATCAACTGCTGTGTGCCTTATAGGATCAGAATAACCCAGAGAGACCAGTCCTGCGTGAGCAATTCATTTAGTAAAACAAACAGTTTGCAGTTTGTCTGAGTATTGTACAGAGAGTGAAAGTATTGTGAGCCTTAAAAATACTTGTCTGATCATATATGAACAACCTTTTGGGCATCTAATAAATTCTTTTTCCTCCTAAATGCACATATGTTTAAGATTCAAGAGTTTACTGTCATATGCACAGGAAATAGTCTGTTACTCCAGACAATGAAAGTTGTACTCTGTGAATCATACAAGCAGTCTATTGTAAAAGTTATGGACATGAGAAAACCAGACAATGGCACAAGACATCCATTATTATGATTATGATTATGATGATGATGATGATGATGATTATTATTATTATTATTATTATTATTATTATTATTATTATTATTATCAAACTTTAAGATTAATTAATTGGACATTAAATACAGATTATAGTACAAGTACATGAACTCTAAATAAATAATTAAATAAACAGTCAAACAAACAAAATGTTATACAACTAAATAAAACCATTAGTAGTATTATTAATAAGCAGAATAATTTCCAGATGAAATAATAAATAGTAAAATAGTACAAATCTACAACTGAATATTTAGAACTGCAAGACTTGTTCCCACGTTGCCTTGGTTACTGAACCTCTACGTGACAGAGTTGTTTATCAAGCATACATTTCTCCGCAGCCATCAAACATCATCGTTGAATTTCCTTGTACAACAGTATAGTAGCCTATGACTTTAAACTGAACCTTGTTCTCAGTCATATCTGAAAGTTATGATAAGATAAATGATAAGATAAGGTCGAATTCGGATTAGCATTGTACTTGCTCTTTTTCATGTTAAACATGGGACTGTCCCGAAGTTTCCCTGGTACAATGTGCATGCTGCCTTTTTTTCTTTCCAGGAGATAACTTTGCAGGGGTTTTTATTTTTCTGCCTTTAACTTTAAAAGCCAGTAGAGACATTTAGAGGAGTAGGTATTTCAGGTAGGCCCAAGTGCTTTCAGACACTGAATGTAAATCCTGCAGCATTGCTATGCTTCGACCGAGGGCTTTGGCAACCTTACTGTATACATCAACTTTAGACTATGTTCACGTCGTCAGGATCAGACATCTGTTTTATTTTACCATCTTGTGTTTCCAGTGTCTTGGTTTTCAGATTGAGATGGAAATAATAAAATGGGGTTTATACTAATTTGAAAACACTAGCATGAATTTGGTGCATTTATCATGTCCTCTCGAGTCCCCGCATATTTGTGAAATGTAACAAAATTCTATAATGCAAATGATAGTTCTATAATACTGGACAGAAATGCAGTGGATGTCCTTTTGACTGAAAACAAATGTCTTAAATGAAGAAACCATATTGGAGTATTGTCATTGCACTATGTGCGAGATTTTGTGTAACATACAAGGGATTGTACATAATTAAGCTATAAATTATCTGTAAACAGCTGTCTTTTTTTATCTTTTGAAAATATTGTTTAGTAGTATATATACAATGTATACATATAAACATCAGCCCCAAAAATTAAGCACATCTTGTAGCCTATTCCTGTCTTTCACGTTTCTGTTACTATGCCATTTCTGTACAGATGATTGTTAAAGCAAGAGTTTATTAATACGGTGAACAATGGACTTCTTTTGCTATCTTATTTTGGCAGACATTTAAATAAAAGTAAATTCTTGCCAAATGTGTCTCATTTTTAGAGAATTATAGAGGTATAATTATATGTGTGTGTGTGTGTTTGTATGTATGTATGTATATATATATATATATATATATATATATATATATATATATATATATATGTTAATCATTAAGTTTCTAAACAGTTTACATTATACAATATATAGATAATTTGTTTGATATTATATGATTGAAATACAATATAATAAAAAATGAACATTTTATATAGTAATGCTTAAGTACAACATTAAATAAAATGAAGATGTGAAAATTGAGAATTTGAGAACGAGAATGTGAATTTGAATATACTGCATTTCATTTTATTCTCATTTAGCCACAAGGGCTTTAGTGTCGTTTAGGGTGAAAACATCTGCGGTGCAGTCAGCATTCCAGTTCATCCCAGAGGTGTTCAGCAGAGTTGAGGTCAGAGCGCTATAGCAGGGCACTCAAGATCTCCCACTTGGTGCACAGGGACATGAATATGATCAAACAGGTTGAGTATCGATTATTCAATGCAAGTATGTCCAAAAACAAATACAGTTGTAAAGTGCCTCTTTTTAAGGAACCACGTACGGCTGGAAAGGTGTACTTACAAAAATGCTTTTGTAGAGTAAAGCGTAAAGAGATATTGATACTGGTATTGATTGTGACAACTATGTGCAATATACAATCATAATACAAAATTTCATTCAACAGTGTATAGTGTATAGTCCTTGTGAAAAATGTACATTTTCATTTCACATTTGAGATTTTCATTTGTTTCACACATTTCCAGAAAACATCTCAAAAGCACGAGGAGAATTTCTTTGAAAAGGAAAACCCGCTATCTCAGTGCGAAAAAAAAAAAAGCCCGTACTGATCAAGGTTTATCAGATAAAGCTATACTGGTACAAAAACTGAAAGGGGGACAAAGAGTAACTATTACTATGTCAAAACAAGACCTAACAAAGACCAGTGGAATAAACTTGATCTGTTACAGATGATATTTGGCAGGAAAAAGCATGTATATATCTGGTCCGATTCTTCATTTCCAAAAAAAAAAAAAAAAAAAAAAAAAAAACACTTTGAAAACGTAAAACAGTAAAGCTTGTTTGCTTTGCCACAATTCAATCCACCCGAACGGGATTACTCCATTTCCTTCTATGAACTAGCCCAGCCTCCTGGTTTAAATCAAGGCTTGTTTGCTTTGCCATAATCCACCCGCAACTCCATTTCCTTCTATGAACTAGCCCAGCCTCCTGGTTTAAATCAAGGATAAGCAAATTAAGGGGCTTTGTCATTCTTTTCTGAACAGGCAGAAGAGAGAGATTAAAGAGGCCTGGGTTTACATGTCGAGGGTTTACATTTCCTGTGGGACATCCAACGGACCGGATCAGCTGGAGATGTTTTACTCTGCATTTGTTCAGCTTTTCACCTTTCAGCATTTTATATTTGTTCAACACAAAATAATGTTCATTAGAATGATGCCTATGGGACATTAATGATATCCTATTGCGCCTAGGGGACCCATTATGTCTATGGGACACATCCCAAAGTTATCTATTGGGTTTCAGATCTAGTTACTGGGAATACCACTGAAAAACATGCAACTCACTGTTCAGGAAAGCAGTTTGAGATGACTGTTGCTTGCATTATAATGCTCTGATAGACTGTGATGCGATTAAATAAATAATTAAATAAATAATTAAATTCATCATTACACTACCCCCACATCAGTCTACTTAGATAGAAGGTAGATTAGGTCAATTGATTTTGGGTCCATTTTCTCCATCTCCATTCAGTAGAAATTCAGATTCATCATACGAGGTTACGTTTTTTTTTTCCGGTACTCAACTGTCCAGCTTCTGTGAGCCTTAATGTTTGACTTGATTATTCTGATGCTTTTCTGCATCAGCCACAAATATATAAAGTTGTTGCCTGAGGTGATGTTTCCTCTCTGTCAGCTTGACACAGTGTGGACAATCTTTCTTTACCTTTCTTATCAACAAAGCAATTCGGCCTGTAGAACTTCTATTCACAGGATATTATTCCTTATTGCACATATCTTGAAAACGTTTTCTGTAAAGCGACAATCCAACAATCATGCCGTCTCAATGTCAAAATAACTGAGCTCACTTATTTTCCGCAAGCTGGAGTCAGAGCGATCCATGGAGCACAGAGGGTTAAGGGGCAACTCTTGGGTCCTTGAGCGGGCCTCGAAACCCCAAACTTCCATTCTGTGGCCCAGAGCCTTAACCGCTGAGGCTTTTCTTTAAAAGAAGCCCTATTTGGTCAGCATTTTATCAATCTAGAAGAAATACATAATTTCAGGTTCAGCACTATTCCAAAGACTTGTTATACTGTGCAGGAAAACAGAACCAAGGCAGAGTGACAGGCCTGACATCTTTAAACACCCTCCATATGGTGACTGTTGCAAAGACAATGCATGTAAATTGAGTGCACTTAAAAGCCATGACAGTTTAAAAAACCTCTAGTTTGCTGTTGTAAGGTTTGTAGTATTTGTCTCCTGCCAGTATGAACTTGTTCTGCCAAAATGCAATATTTTTTGACCAAAAACCAAATCAAACCCCATTTGAGGTCTCTTTAAGATCTAAGTATTTCACTGGAAATGAAAAACACATGCATGCAAAATATTTATAGTTGAATAAATCACTGTAAGAGTCAGCATTACTTAATAAAAAAAAATGTTCCACATCACATATTAAGACAGGTGTTTTATAACAAGCCTTCAGAATATCTCAGTCGTATTTATACACTGAATACCATGACAAATATCGAACAAGCTTGGGTAACTGACAATAATGTATTAAAGATTAATGGTAAGCCATTTGGACAACCATCATTATAAAAGTGCTGAATCAAAATAATACATACATTACATTCAATAGGTTATTTATATTATCTTTTAAAACTTCTTTAGAGGAGGTGTACTGGGACAGACAGACTTGTGTTGTTGCAATGGCAGACTTTGGTCTCAAAAGTGCACTAATGACTGGATTGAAAACCTGATATTTTACTGGAACGTAAAATTAAAAAGTACGTAAAATTAAGGCTATTTCTAAATTCTTTATTTATCATTGTATCCCATTTCACCCAAACATCGGGGAAAATATTTTCAAGTATTCAGTGTACACTAGGTTTCAGCACCCTAGGATGGAATACAGGTCCTGTGTAGGTCAGTGATCAGGTTTGCTTTGATTTTAGTTCTATAATCCTTTTAGGTCATCATGGATCCACTTTGTGATCATGTTGGCCATCTCTTCACTCGCATCCAGGACAAACGCGTGGCGTAGGCCGTGCTCACACAAGCGAATGTCTGCATCGGGAAAGTCTCTTCGGATATCCTGGTAATACTGCACAGGGCACCAGTGGTCTGTGGCTCCGTAGTAAAAAATAAGCTAAGGAAGTGAAAAAGTTTTATTTAAGTTTCATATATATGTATAAAATGTATAATATGTATACAACTGTAAACAATCGAATAATATTGTATGGCGGAATTCTTGTATGTGATTAATGCTAATTAAATTAAATTCACTTTTATTTGTGGAGCACATTGAAACAAAAAAAGCATCTTAATAAAAATAAAGAAGATATACATTATGTAGCTTCTAATTTATCTCTAATGAGGGAGTCAGTGGTGACAAGGGCAAGGATGTTGTCTGAGGATGAAATCTTGGCAGAAACCAAAGGTGTGCTGTTCAGTAATGGCCACTTAAATGCAGAACTGATATTAGACTGATAATAACTGCAGTCTGAATGAAACAAATGGCTACCAGGCAAACGACTCTTATTAATATACTCCTTCTACTATGTTATCGCTGAGACTTATATAATGGATGCTCAAATAATATAATAAAAATAAATAAATAAACAGTTAATGTGATTCAGTTTCCCCATCAGAAGACATTCATCAGTTTTGTCACTTTACGATCATTTCCAGATGCATTACAAATGGATATGATATGGATATTTGTCAATCTTTAATAAATATTTGTACAAAAAATGTGTTATAAAAGATTTTGGGGTGTAAAGTTATTGGAAAATAATTCAACTCCCATCATTACTTATTTGCCCAACGTACCCATTGTTCCAATGTGCATCTTTAACAGGCATGTATTCAGAATTCAAAAAGTCAGCCCAATCTCAAATCTTTTCGCCTTTCCACAAATGAAAACACAATGGATTCAAGATGCTTGACCTTTAATCCTTTAATGCTATTACTTTTTTTTTTTTTAGTTCGTTTTTTGCTTCCCTGAACAATGCATTAAACCCACATTAAAAAGGGGGTACCAAGAAAAATCCATGAATCATGTTCCATACTTTAAGATGTACATAAACATTTTTGTGTTTATTCTCTGATACATCTCTGATAAGATCTCAGACACAAACCCACCATAGAGAATGACTTTGCGAGCCACAGATGTCAGTCTCAGCAACCGCAGAGTCTCAAGATGCAGAGCAAACCAGGTCAAGAATGATTGTCAATAACATGTAATGAAACATCCTTTTTTGTGGTTAGTAATTGTTCAGGAGTGATTTTGAGCCGATAACATTCAGAGGAAAGAAAGAAGCTAGACTATTGACTCTTGAAAGCTATTCGTTGTTAAGTGTCCTCGTTCTGTGCACAATCTCATTTACTTGTCAACTGTTTTACATTATACTCTCCCAACCAATTGCAGAACGTCCAGGCCTTCTCTTGCCTGAGCTAGTTAATCGTGACAGTTTCTACGGCTGTCTGCCTGATTGATTTCTCCACAGCCTATAAATCTAATAAAGGAGTCACATTCATGTGGTTTAAGACTGAAGAGGGGTTCAAGCATACAACCTCCTGTCTTCACCTACAGCTCTTTCAAAAAAGAATTAGTCTGGAAGGGTTGCTGGCGAAACAACGAGCCAGCGAAGCTCAACAGTTTCGCAATGCAAGCTATAACAAAGTGCATGAAAGCAAAATAGGAACACACATGCACATACAGAGCCAGCGCTGCACAACAAAGGAGGGGGGATTCCTTTTGTCATGCAATCCATGTCAAACTTTGAAATAGGCACAAATCTGTGACAAAATCAACAGCAACAACAACATAATAATAATAACAATTTAAACTTCAAGCGTGCCTCTGCTCTGATTCCATCTAAGTGCCATTTTTGAGCACTGTCTTTTCAACAGGACATAACAGGAAGGTGCTGTATGTCTTGTGACACTTAGGGTTAAAGTATGTGGTGTGTACGAGAAACAGAGTGAGAGCCGCAATGATATCACCTTTTTAACTGATGACAGATAAAGTGCACCAGTCATTGACATCCCAGCCAGTCATGTCCCACCTCTCTGCATGCACAAGGCCTCTGGTTAGCATCAGAGCAAACGCATCGAAAACACACAGACACACACGCTGACACACATGCTCGATACGTTCTCTGTTCCTCCGCACAGAGCGAGGCGGCATGAGCACTCAGTCTTTTTGAACTCCTCGCATTCTTCGAACTTTTTCGCAATAAATTCGGGATTTTTGCTAGATAACTGAACCCTTCTGGCCATGAGGGAACGCCTGAAATCTGTAGTAAACGCCTTAAACATTACTTAAATACTAATATTCATTAAACTCATAATATACATTCATTCATCGGATTGTTAGATTTCACCCTTTTTTCTCTAAATGTTAAATAGTTGTAGTACCTTGTTAAGATGTTTCCGTATTGTCTTGTTATCTCGATCCAGAACATTCCTCATTTCTTGACTTCCCATGTACATAGCGTTGGCTGTGAAAGAAGAGAAAATAAATTCAGAAAGCAAAAGCCCGAAAGTTAAAAATGAAAGGATTTGTTTGGACGCCTATTGAACAACGTGCACATTAAAGGTACATAAATCGAGCAGGTGAATACACACGCTACCTTTTTTAATAGTGTACATTTATTGATGTTGAAAAACATGAAACATGTTTTTTATTTTTTGGATGTATTTTCTAGTATTAAGAATATACACCAACCAGGCATAACATTATGACATTATGGCGTTATAAGCGGCCAAGTGAATAACACTGATTATCTCTTTATCATGGCACCTGTTCATGGGTGGGATATATTACGCGTTAAAGTGAATATTTTCTCTCCTAGTTTGATGTGTTGGAAACAGTATAAATGGACAAGCATAAGGAGTTAAACAAGTTTTATAAGGTCCACATTGTGATAGTGATATGATTGAATCAAAGCTTCTCCAAAACTGCAGTTCTTTTGTGGTGTGTCCCAGTCTGCAGTGGTCAGTATCTATAAAACTGCTCAATGGAAGGAGCAGTGGTGAACCAGGGACAGGGCCATGAACGGCTAAGGCTCACTGGTGCACATGGGGAGCGAATGCTGCCCCGTGTGGTCCTATCCAACAGATGAGCTCCTGCAGCTCAAATAGCTGAAGAAGTTAATGCTGTTAGAGTTATGCCTTGTCAGTGTGAGAAAAAAACCTTATAAATCAGTATAATACAGTATATATCCAAAATTAATATCAATATTAACCTCCAGTCATTGTCTTGAGGAAAAGACACACACACACACACACACACACACACACACACATATATATATAGTCCTTTATTAAATAAATAACTGATAATATTGGCTATCGAATTGATGTGAAATGATACATCCTGAGCATAATTCATTTACCACCATTACTTATTTTCCTATAAGAAACGCGTTCCAAGTTTCATGTCTGTACCTGGATTAAAGCCTAAAGTGGGCTTAAACTAGATTTAGTTTTTTAAGCAATAGAATATGACATGCTGTCCCTAGAAACAGAGAAAACAGAAATGCTGGCACTGTCAGAATGGTCTGTGAATTCTGGCTGAGTGTCACAGATCCGCCAGACCCTTCCTTCACGCAGCCCAATCACTCTCTCCCCGGAGTACTAAACAACATCACCTGCACATCATCATCAAACTAATCAAACTCCTCCCTCCAGTCCTTGTCTGGTCTCGTACCCGTGATGCAGACATTCCTATAAGCCACGTATCTCCTTATCTCTGAAATTAATCTCCCGGGTTTTCTCCTCAGCTTCCATGATCCGTGTTCCCATGTAGAATATCCCCGTTTTCTCCAACACCTCGTTTCCGGACTTCCGCGTCCCAGACTATCTGGATTACTACGCCTCCAGTACTGATGACCGTCGTTTGAGCCAAGTCTTTGTGAAGAGATAGTGACTTGATCTTTCATCTCTCACTTACTATTACTAAACTGCACACTCAGTTTGTCTGTCCACTTCCGTATTGTAATTAAACTCTCTCACGTTTGCATTTGTCCGTATCGTTGCAGAAGACTGGCCAAAACACAGAGCGTGCAATGAGCATTGGAGCATCTGGTACAGGAAGACAGCCGCCAGCCTGCACGCAGCTCCCGTCAGAGATTCGCTCCCTTGTGCCGCTCCTTTGCTCCTGGTATCCAGCCCTATGGCAAACCCAGCGCTCTACTCTGGCATTGCAAAGGATTACAACGGCTGCAAGTGTTTCAGCGGCAAGTGGGACAACTACATAGAGAAGAGATCCAGCTTCTGGTTCTGGAGGGTTCCACCGCCAATGTCCTCGGGCGCCCGTGGCTGGTAAAACACAACCCCATCATCTCCTGGGAGACGGGCGAGAACCTAAAGTGGGGCCAACACCGCTTCCAAGACGCTGTATTGGACCCCGGCTGCCTCAGAAGCCTTCACGACCCGGAAGCAAGCATTCACCAACGAGCTGCACCACCAACGCACTGCTCCTGGTTCACCCATGCTCCGAGCTGCCCTTCATGGTTAAAATGGATGCCTCTACCACCGGCATTGGGATGTGCTGTTAAAACGTAAGGGGATGTCGGCCTACTCCCATGCACATACTTTTCCCAGAAACTCAGCCAGGCTGAAGTAAACTATCATATAGGCAACTGTGAGCTCTTGGCCATCAAGCTGGCCCTGGAGGAGTGGAGACTTTGGCCAGAGGGAGCAGCTCACTGTCCTGACCGACCATATAAAACTCCGGTATCTCAAGGAACCCAGGGGACTGAACCCCCGTCAAGCTCGGTGGACCTTATTCTTAAACGTATTGTCATTATATATTTATTACTTCCTGCATAAGACTTTGAATGTGGTTATAATCCGACTGTAGATAAAGAATATTTAACAATGTGTCCAAATGCATTTTACGAAGTGTTTATTTAAAAGGCACACTATTTCATTCCTATTTGTTATAATAATCTCAACTCTTCTGATAAGATGTTCCACTATATTTAGAGTGTGGCTGTGGAGATCCAGCCACAAAGGAGCTTGTCAGGTACTGATGTAGGGTGAGGAGGTCTGGGGTGCTGTTCTAATTCATCCCAAAGGTGTTAAATAGGGTTAAATAAGCCCCTCAAGATCTTTCACTTTAACTGATGAAAATTATACCAAAGGAAATACTATTAGGGGCATTACTATTACTACGGGGTAGTGTCATGGTAAAAGAGGTTTGAGTCTCGAAGTTCAAGTGAATGGAAAATTCTATGCAGAAACCAAAGACAGCCAAAGCAATTGTGTGACTTCAACTTTGTGGTAACAGTTTGGTGAATGTCAAATAATTCACACAGTTTAAACAAAAGAGGGTTTCCTCTGTACATTTCTTGTCTTCCCATATATCCAGAGACATAAGTGGAATTCCCAGACTGGGGAGAGAGAAAGATATATTTCATAGTTATGTAGTAGTAATTACTGTGCTGTTAATAGGATTAACCAGGTTTGCTACAGCAGGACATTTGATATTCTCCTACAAGAAATACTCTTGAGAAAATGTCCTGTTGTCCACGCCCCCATCCATGAAAATGAAATGAGATTTTCGCCCTTGTACATTGAATGGCTACATACGCTGTGACATGGAGGAAATTTACTGTGGGAAAGCAACAGAAAGAGGGAAACATGGAAAAGAGACAAAAGCTTAGCTCATATATTCTCCAATATGGAGAGTGTAGCACCGAATCCCCCTCACACAAAAACATCCCGGTGGGCCAAAACAGAACATTCATACCCTGATGATCTATGACCATTTATGTTGTTACATGTTCTCTTTAATGAAACATCCTGCACCATAACATCAGAAGAATAACCACTCTGTCCTTTGTCTCTGAAAAGGCCTGCTGGCTGTTTAAAGGTGATTATTAAAGAAATCTGAGCAATGTGTGCAGGAGAAGACGAAAGAGGAAACAAGCAAAGATGTTTGGAGTAAAAGGTACCTCAGCTTAGTTGTATCTTCCATTCCTCTAGTGAGCACACTTGATTAAAAGCATTAGGCGATGTGCATTATTTTTTTGGACCAACATTAAAAACACACTGGCGCTGGTATTTTGTTCCACTAAACACACTGCAGAGGACTTTCACACACACCCAAAAACACGAGTCATGAGCTAATGTGCATTGCCTGACATGATGACCTGGCAAGTGATCACATAAGAGTGATCCTATTGCCTGCATATATACAGTATGTGTGTGTGTGTGTGTGTGTGTGTGTGTGTGTGTATGGGTAGCTGGCCAAATGTATAGGAGACAGCGTTCATATTTTGAATCACTGGGACTTTCCTGTCAGCATGTGCTGAGCCTTGATAACTCTCTTTCCAGAGAAACGGTGTATACATACTGTAGTCTGTGCGGCAGAAATGTGTGTGTGCATGAATGAAGGATCTGTTCAGCCAGAAGGGTTTGTCAGACATTTATACAACCATTCTCCAAATATTAATAATAATGGAAATAATAATAATTATCATTATTAGTGTACTAACACAATTAATTCTCCTCATATCACATATAAGATATATAGATTAAAATAAACAGTAATACTTGAGTGCACAGTTAATCCTTAGTGGTAAGCAGCTAATGTCTGAGAGTCCAGTTAAGCATCGACAGCACTAACGCAACAGTACAGTAGATGATTTATGGAGCAAGACAAGAGGTAAACATAAACCTTGCGTAAAGATTTAGTCTTATCTATCTATCTATCTATCTATCTATCTATCTATCTATCTATCTATCTATCTATCTATCTATCTATCTTGTTATGTTATGAACTATAGATAGATAGATAGATAGATAGATAGATAGATAGATAGATAGATAGATAGATAGATAGATAGATAGATAGATATAGATAACCAGATTTTTCTGCATATTTGACTGATGTCTTAAGGTTACATTCTGTGGCTGTAGGAGGCGAGAAGCTACATGTCATACAAAAATGATAAAAATGTATATAAAGTAGTGTAACTGTATAGCTTCAGTGCATTAATGTTATATTGTGTAATTGACACACCCACCATATTTCACATTCCACAAACAGAACTGCTATAATTATAACCATAATGTTAGAGTGCGACACTTCCATAAAGCACTAATGAAAACATCTGATAAAACATATCTGAATATGACAAATACTTAATGGCCTACTGCTACAAAACATCTCTGGTCTTAATTATTGCACAGTATCTACAAGAGGTTACTATATGCAACACAATGTATGGTGTTGGTGATATGCTCTGATATGTATTAAAAACATATTTGGTACAGAGAGCTTGACGTGCAATGGCGGAAGACTGGCCTGCATTATTTTGATCAGTATTATTTACGTTTTTCGGATCATGTAAATTTGATTCATCAAAAGAGCCACAGGGACACATTCATCTGCAACATCTGAGATCATTCAGGATGCTCACAGCAAAAACAGAAAAAAACAACAAAAAAATCAATAAAAATAAAAACATTTTGTGATTTGTTAGTTAGAAAGCTCAAATGCAATGTTCTGAGATATCAAAGGCCAATATTGCAGTACCGCCTTACAAACAAAATATTTGCCTGCTCTAGTGTAAACTGCATGTACATGGTACAAAACACCACTGTTTATACAAATTAACAAATTTCCCAGAATGGTCCCTAAAACAGCCAGATAAATGTGGGCTGATTGCTATTTCTTTTTCAGTTAAAGCAAACTGTCTTTCTCTTGAGCCTGGAGCTATGGACTTTGACCTGGAACATTTTATTGTGCTACATGAAAAAGGGTAAGCTTGGATGTGGATCAATGTTGCTAAATGGGATGACCAGACATTACAGTTTACGATGGTTTAAGAAAAAAATCTCTCTGATCTTGTTTCATATAAGTTTTGTTTTTTGTTGGACGGTTGGGCCCCAGGTCGAAAATTAAAGACAAATTCAGACATAGGTTCGAAAGAATAAACTTTTATTGTCTACTAAAGGAAATAATAATCTATATTCCTCAGTGATTGGGTTCATTATTCAGAGCGGTTTAACCCACATTTTCAAATTCAAGAGTAATGGGCAAAATGGGAGACAGATTCGTACTATCTTTAAGCAAAAAACAGTGGGGGTGGGGTATGTGAGATGGAGACAGACACAGAGGAAAAGGGAAAAGGGAGATTTAGTTAGGGAGATGTGTGTGTGCCAGTCTTGGGGCAGTGATAAGCGAGACATCCCCTGGTCTATCTCACTTATCTCAAGGGGGGTGTCTGGACTCATGGGTTTGGCAGGACATAGCATTCCAGCCCAATTTACACATCCTCACACGTGCACCCAGTTAACATCAGAAAGAAGATGCACAAATGCACATGCACTCTAAAGAAATCAGCTCGGGCACACCAATACAGTGGCGTCTGCATTGAAAAATTCAATGAATTTCTGGGCTGCATTAAAACAGAGGTCTGGAATATAATTAGTAACTATTACACTTTACTCATTATGCAGATACATATAAACCAATAAACATTAAACATAACAAAGATGTACAACCTTGCAATGCTCTAAGTGGCACTTATATAGTACATAATTTTTTTTCCATCTCTCTCTCTCTCACTCTCTCACACACACACATCTTGCTATATCTACCATTCTGTCTTACTATAACCTTAACCTATGCCAGGGAATTTGGGGCATAAGGTTAGAGATATGCAGGCCAGCATGCCAATGCATCACAGGACAGGTCACAATTATACACACTACAGACACCTCACGATCAATGTACAATAAGTCATGAGAAGGAAATTAGAATGTCTGAAGGAAACCCCAAAGCACAGGGCGAATTAGCAATCTCTAGGCATTAAAGGGTGGAATGAGGAAATGTAATAAAAACACACACCCGGAGGTAGAAAAGCAAACATGCTAACCACTAAGCTACGCTAAGCTGCACCCCTTAACTTAAGTGACAAAAAAATGTAGTACTGAATTACAGAAATAGTTACATATTTATTTATTTATTATTTTATTTTTATTACAATTCTTGTACTGACTTCTAAGCCATTATCCAAAGCCTGCTCTAAAAAATTATAAAAATATATATATATTTTTTGTTAATTTAGTTTTTTCTGGTGAGGACCAGTCCGCACAAAGTCAAAATTTTCAGATATTCCCATTAATGAGGGTACATCTGATGCCCACCTAGACACTACACAGCAACAACAGTATTAGTAAAAGAAGTAGTATTAGTTGAAGTAATAGTATTAATAGTAATAGTAAAAGTGGTGGAAGTAGTAATAACAGTGTTTGTATTAGTGGTAGTAGTAAGGGAAGAATTTCAGACAGCTGTCTGTCTGCTGCTGTGAACCACATTGACTGTTTTATGTCGCTGTTCTTCCTCATTTTGCTTCGATAAAATAAAAATGAACTTGATGAACCAGACAGTTTTACCCTTCTTTTTTTTTGTTCAATAACACATGTCTTAAAAGAAAACCACAAAACCGGTGCAACACAGTACAGATTTTTCTTCCACCAAACAGAACCCAAGGTGGGTGGGCAAACTCTGCAGTACCTCATACGGAATTATACTGCCGTTTAGAGAAAAGCAACGGCATGAAATAACAGAGATAAACATGTCTTTCATTACGTCGAATTTAAGGGATTTATCCATCATCGCATTTTAATTGTGGATTAAAACTAATTTGCGTGTGCTGGGGGAAAGGTTTGTGGCTTTTTCTCCATGAGAAATAGCACCTGTGGTTAAGAAGTTCATAGTGACCAGGCTACACAATACTGCAACCACATCCTTCTATTTAGCTCAAATATACCTGGCCTCTGAACGGTACTAGATCATTTTTAGTGCTTGTTACTAAATGCATTTACAGTTGAGAAATAAAAGTTATATAAAGATATTACAAAGAGGAAACCCTACTACCACCAATAACACAACAAATGAAAAACAACACTGGAGGAATGTTGGACTGGCCTCTTCAGTGTGGATATTTCTTGGATTTCAACATTAATGTCTTGACTATGGATTGAAGCAAAACCTCAATATCATTCAGTAAAACCGTTCATAAACCAATGCACAGCATGGAAAATCAGGAATCTGGTCAGCTACGATATGATGTTCTAGAGTTACTTCAAAACAGCTAACATATTTCAGCCTCAGTATGACTTTAATTTTTTGATCATTTTATTGCCCTAGGCATTCTTTTCAATGCTCTTCAACCAAGAGAGGTTTCATCTTTAAATACTTACATGCCTGAACTCTCGCTAAGGTGACTAACCTACATTCAGTAATGTGCCAATATTCCTTTCTTACAAACCAGGCCACTATTATCGGGTGAAGTTCACATATGAAGTTAATATATTATACACTGTGCTGTGTAAAGTAGTGCTGTGTGTCATGATGTCAAAAAACAATAATTTAGCTTACATAAAGATATATTTGCACTTATGTCGGTTGCATTCTGACAAGGTTCCTGATAATTGATAAGTTTTGTGTTGTGTATATGCTACTCCTATAAGAGACAATAGTATCATACTTCAACTATAGGTGGCTTCAGCGATATTTTGATTACCTTGACTTACACAAGTACATCTAATAAGTATAAATAAATAAATATAGGGCTTTCAAAGTTAACACGTTATTAACTCGTTAACACAAATTCACTTTAACAGACATAATATTATTAATGCGCGATGCATTACTATGTGAGTGATGTGCTCCGTCACTCTGTTCTGTTCACTCTGTGTTGAAACCCAGACAAAAAAAAAGAACAAAATTTTTTTTAGAATTTAGAATTATTAATAATTCTAATTATATTCTTCTTCTTCTTCTTCTTCTAACAAATGAATAAAGGAACTAAATTTCCCTACTCCTAAATGATGGCTACTAGCTGCACATTACAGGTATGAGGTTACAGGTACTCAATATATGACCGTATATTACTGTATGTAACCTTACAGTATGTAAACTGGTATGTAACCAGTTTATATGGAAAGCAAACGGAACATAATTCCTAAAGGAGCCACGTACCATATTTTAGAATTGAAACAACCACTAAAAAGTAACATTGAAATTAACAAATTAATTAAATGAAATTAATTCATTATCAATAAATGAATGTTAAAAGAATAAAGTAAAGAGTAAAATAAATATTAAATAATCAGTAATATTATTAAAGGGAGAGATTTTGAGAGAAATGGATATAACATCTGTTACACACACACACACACACACACACACACACACACACACACACACACACACACACAGACACACACACACACACACACACATATATAACAATTTCAAATCTGTAAAACACAAGTTGACAAAATGAATAACATTCAATAATCAAAAATTAATAATCAGAAAAATCTTTTAAATGAAGGCTAATATGTCTTTATTTTAATGCAATGTTAATTTAACTCAGCGTGTTTTTCCCTGGCTTCCAGGTGTCTGGAAAAGGAAATAATATGCAGCCAGACTGGTGAAAATGCCAAATAGGAAGTGTACGGCCTTCATGTCCGGACTTCAGGTCAGGCCAATGTTAACTGTTTCTCTCTGGTGATGTGAAACGAATGTTTAGCAATCATACTCGGATTTCACACTCTCACATTCTCAAAAAATGCAAGGCCGAAAGGTGAGAGAATATGTTAAAGAATTTGAATCCCCTTGATAATTCACCAGTGAGAAAATAAATTTAAAAAGGAAGAAAAAAAATGTAAAAGGGGTAGTAGTATTAGTTGAACTACTTGATAGACATCTTAATATCTCCCTCCCTAATATTCTTTAGGGAGGCTGGACTCATTAATTCATGTCAGACCTTGATGTCTGCTTGTCATGTACTGTGTACATGTAGTTAATACATGCAGTTAACATGAGAGTATCAACAATCCAAAGTCTCTAAGGAAAGGGCTTTTTGAACAAATAAATCCCTAAATGTACCCAGGAAGTTCCATTTAATCACAACATGCTTTCTTAATTAGGTCTGTCAACTTGCCATTAATTATGTGTGTAATGCAAAACAGAGTGAGAGAAAGAGCAGCTTTTAATTTGCAAATGAAGACCAGCGCTTAGTTTTCAGTTTAGATTAGTGATTTTTGCTGTGGATGCTGATGCTATATGGACTAGATTGAGCATTTCAGAAAAAGCATATCTCTGATTTTCCTGTATAGCTGGATCTAGAATTCACATAGAAAGTGTCAAAAACACAAAACATTCTATTAGCAAATAAATAAAATATATATAAATATATATATATATATATATATATATATCCAAATTATTTTGCACGATATTTTTGTTGAAACAAAACAAAACTCAGTAACCCAGTATGTTTAAAAAATGTATTCTACCCCAACAATGATCTTACAATGTGGATACTATTACATGTAAAAGATTTGATAAATGTCAACAGCTTTAATGACATTTAATGACATTAAATTTATATATATATGTATAAAGATTACTTTACAACTCTCTCATCCATTGAATTTCTAAGTCCATGTATAGATTGTACATGTATTTCATGACTGTATTGACTTCCAGTGCTGTTTTTTGGACCTATACTGCTGCCCACCCTCAAAGATCTTACATTTTGAAGATACTCCACAGGTTCACAATAAGACTGAAGTCAGGGGGTTATGATGGACACACCATGATTTTTTTTTCTCTTTTTATGACCATAGCAACCGAAAAGTATTTAGTTTTTTGTGCAGTGTGATGGTGTGCGTCAAAAGAATTTTTTTGGGGAAGACAAAATTGTTATTTTATACCATGGCAGAAAATACTCTGTTAGGAACTCTACAAGAGGTCTCACAGAGGTCATTTAGATCCGGTAGAGACCTACCAAAATCCCAAACAGCCAAATCATCACTCCACCACTTTTTTCCTTATGTTGCATTCTGCTGTCATAACTGCTAGGCTCTGAAGGATCCTTCATCGGGAGTTTTTAGGTACTTTGGAGACACCAGCAACTTCAAATATGCGTTTGTTGCTCAACATTAGCTTTTTTATAGCTTCCTAATAGTACTGCTAATGTGTCTGCCAGACATCTTTTATCTGATTGAATTCCTCTAGGTTATAAATTTCTCAAATCTTTTGATAGTTCGACGAGCTCTATACAGTTTCCGGGAATACATTAATTGCTTTGATATCTTTTTCTCAACATTTCAATCTTTTCATCTTCATAAACACGTCTTCCTTCCCACACTGCATGACAACTGCCACTTGTCTGATAAGGTGGAACAACCCGTTTAAGTAGGCTTCCTTCTTTCAAGATCATTTTGCAAACTATCTAAATGAACCTGACTGGAATTGATACCCATTAACTCAAAATATATGGAATATAAAACAATCAAATGCTTTCTTTTAAAAACTGTAACCTTAATTTTAATTTTAATGAAATCCTACTAAAATGTTACTTGCATAATAATTTGGAACACAGTGTATACATATACAGAGTGCATTGCAAAAGTAGATACCCATTGAATAATTCTATATTTGGTCAGGTTAAAACCATAAACGTAAATGTATTTTATTGGAATTTTATGTGATAGACCAACACAAAGTGTGGCATAATTCTGAAGTGGAAGGAAAATGATACATGGTGTTAAAGCTTTTTGTAAATAAAAATCTGAAAAGTGTGGCATCCATATGTATACGGCCCCCTGAATACTTTGTCAAACCACTTTTCACTGCAATTATGAACAGCAATTTTCAAATGTGTGAACAGCAATTTTAAAGTCTTGCCAAAGATTCTTGATAGGATTTAGGACATTGACTGGGCCATTCTAAAACATGAATATGCTTTGATCTCAACCATTCCCTTGTAGCTCGAGCTGTCTGTTTAGAGTCGTTGTTCTGCTGGAAGGTAAACCTCTGCCCCATTCTCAAGTCTTTAGAAGCCTCGAATAGGTTTTCTTATAAGATTCCCCTGTATTTAACTCCACCCATCTTCCACCCGGCTACCGCAAGGTTCTGTTATGTTATTTTGTTCCTCTCCTGCCCCCATTCATTCATAAATATGTTATTTTCTCTATGGCAGGCAATATTTAAGTAGCTTCCCACCTTGTGCCTGTATATCATTTCATTTCATTTTAGTTGACATTGTTGCTTTTTGCTATATATATATATATATATAGATAGATAGATAGATAGAGAGAGAGAGAGAGAGATAGACAGACAGACAGACAAACAGATAGATAGATAGATAGATAGATACATAGAGAAAGTGCTGATGATTAAAAGCATGCATTGGGTTGTAAAGTCTCGGGTCTTAGTAGGTACCTTGAAAGGAGGACAAAGAAAGAGGGGGCTAGAAAAAGAATGAAAGAGTGAGAAAAAGAAAGAGCGACTATTATAGGGTCCGCTGAGGCCCCTTTGGCAGAGCCTCTCTATCCATCACAGTATCAATCATCCACCGCCCAGGACAGACAAGGAAAACACTGCCTTTCACACAGAAAAAAAGAAAGACACACAAATCTGCTGCCCCTAAAAGGGTCAGTTTATAATTGCCCCTACTCACAACACTTCATCTGCATCATTACCTGAGCAAAAAACTTGAAAATACTGCTCACTTGGCTGCCACTCAAAGGCTGATTTCATTTCTGCAGACTATCCTATGAATCAGCATCAAATGTAGTAATATGGGAGAAAATGTGATGCATTGTTATTAAAAAATGATATCCAACAGTCCCTCAAAAACAGCTTCTCTGTAATAGCATTTGAGTAAAGAATTGTGTTACTATTGAAAGCAATGCTGAAACATGGTTATTAGACTTCACTAGGGTCTGTTCATGAGTAAATCCCAGCTTGTCTTTAATACTGTTGTTCCTGAGTAATCACAAGATAGATGAGCTACAGAATCCAAATAATGATACTACATTTCACCACCGTAAAAAAAACTTTATCGCCGCAGATGTTTTGGAGAATGTCCCTCCAACGTTCGCTAATAAATAAAACCGGGTCAACGTATAAAGGATATCTATGTCAGGAACAACTGTATAGAATTTAAAAAACAGATTTCTTAAGTGCTCTTACTTGGCAGGACTCTTGCTTGAGTGATGAAGCAATGACAACTGAAACATCAATCATTCAGTGGATGAACAAGTGGAGAAGACTTACTCACCAGCACAGTCCACGTTGATCAAGCTGAGGGTGGCGGAGACGCAGGAGATGTCTACAGAGCGAATGCTCCTCAGTACCAGCTGTACCATGCCGGCCTTCAGCCTCTCAGGCAGGAGAGAGAGCAGGAAAATTGGAAAGTAGGCGATGTAGCGCAGATGGCACAGCACAGGAGTCATGACCTTTCCTTGAGGACTAGAGGCCATGTGCTCAATTGTTGGGAACAGCAGCACGGACTTCATCACCTGACCATGGGGCGGAGTGTAGGTTCACATTAAACACATTGGAGATTAGTTTTGAAGGGTCAATCATTCATTATTAAATGAAACATCTTATAATGCCTTTGGAATGAAATAACATTTTTTCTCACAAATATATTAATACTACCCTAAAAAACACTTTTTTATTTCCAAAAAGTTTTCAGCAGTTCAGAAACATGCTCTAATAGATCTGCACTAATGAAGGCAAGATAAATTAGCTGAATTCTAGAAAAAAAAAATTATATATATATATATGTTCGACAAAACCATGAAAAAAGAGCACTGGTCTATATTGCATAAAAAACAGATTATAAAAACAGGTCTTGGGCCTAAAAAGGTCTCTCTGTAGCAATAATATCAGTTTACATTCCTGGGATTCATTTGCTCTTTCTCTCCACATTAACTGAACCACATGTACTTCAGTGGGGGGGGAGGAAAAACAATGGAATGACATGTAATGCAAAAGATGCTACAGGTGGTTTCTTCCATGCTATGATGTCATTACCGTATACAAGACAGGTAAAGTAATTTTAAAGCCGCCCCCGTGTGAGCATAATATGCAGCTTCCGTGATTTGTTTATTATGAAACTGATAGCAGTCAGAACCACAGAGGATGAGAGTGTGAGAGAAAGGAAGAGAGAACGAGAGAGAGAGAGAGAGAGAGAGAGAGAGAAAGAGAAAGAGAGAGAGGGACTTCCAGAAACAGGAAGCACCTGTCTATGTTTGGCCATTGACTAGAAAGCAGCTCAACTCATTCAGTAAGACAAAGTGAACGTGCTTCGTCTGCCTTCGCAAAGCTTTTGCAGTCAGGGCCAAGTATTTTTCAATGAAACTATACAGTGCAATATCCATTCCCTGGTGCAAAATATCAAATAGCCAGCCACATGTAATGCCAGATGTAATTTATTTATTGTCAAACCAATTTCAAGCGCAGATACTGCTGCTAGTCGGAACAGACATCGGATTTGACTTATAGCACAACATCTGTTAGCTGTCTGATACAAACAATAGAACGCGCAGGGCCCAACGCATGTCCCAGTAAAACTGTGATTTAGGATCTGTTTCTACTGATCCATATAACTATATCTCTGTGGGGAGATGAAAAAACTTGGTGAAATCTGAATTATTAAATACATCCTTTTTTGGACATTTATTACCAACTGTTTTACTGTCCTACGGAAAATAAACTATAGGATAAGTAAGTAAACCATAATAATACATAATAATACAACTATAGCGATAATCCCTCTATAATTAAAATCAAGCCTTTTCTAAGGGAAAAGATTTTCTACAACATGCTGTTCTAAAAAATCGCTAGAACGTTCTAAAATAAATGAATAATTAGACAGACAAACAAACAAACACACCAGACTAAACACGAATAAAGCGCGACTTCCTGAAGTCCTACAGTGATGCAAGCGAATGTTCACACCTGCATCCTGATCACTAAAGCTCTCGGTAAGGCGGTTAGCAGGACGGTCTTCTCTCGCCCTCTTGCTGTGAGTCTTCTTTTTGTTCACATATGCAACGGGTTCTTATAATCCAACTGGTCCTGACGATAAATCAGTTACTGAAGATGAATAAATGAATGCAGAAAAGCATATGCTCCCATGTTAATGTATGTTGTCTTGGACTTTCACATCTGACTGTTTGGCCTTTCCAGAATGAAAGTAAAAACCGCTGTTACATGACCCTTACACTCTTCGTGCGCATGTCTTCGGAAACACATAAAAAACAGGGCCAGGGAAGGTCCGTGATTGGTGCTGTAATTGATGTTAAAGCTGATGCACAGAAACAGAGCGAGAGTCACAGAGAGAGAGAGTGAGAGTATATATGAACAGGTGATCTTTGATGTGTAGTACTGTGGTTGATGAGAAGCAGCTCATCTGGGACCTCTGGGAGGGGTTCTTTAATCAGCAAAAACAGATAGCCAGTCACTCGTTCTGTCTCTCTCTCCACACAAATGCCTCAGACTAATGGTAAACATGACACACTTTCTTAAGCACTCAACAGGTAAACAAATACTGTTTTTTTTCTATTTTTTTCTGAAAGTAAAAAAAAAATGTTGGTTACAGAATCTTCTCTGCATCTGGAGGAGAGGTGCTGAACAATGTTCAGGCTCATTTTTACTCAGCACATGACCACATGGCCTAATATCGAGGTGGTGCAGCAGTACTCTGTTTCCTTTCCTTCAGAGCAAGGCAAGTCTGAGGTACACTATCTCTGAGGACTACATAGTTTGTGGGCAAGCATGCAAGTTTATGTACCATAAAGACAAAACATCCAGTCGGTGTAATGTAAATAAGTGGTGCATAAGTGGCATTAAGTTGTTAATCAACCACATAAAAGTCTTTTCCTGCTCGTCTTTTCAGAGTCACATCTGAGGTGCTCATGTGACAATGTACCCCATATTGCAATGGACCATTCATTTTAATAATAAGACTCCATAAAATAATAAGGAAGTGGTACATGGGTATATGTCTTAATCGATCAGCGTATGCTTTACTTGCCCAGAGTTTGGAAAGCCTTTAAACAATTTTATGCCTAATTTATCACCTGTATTTGAAAAAGAGGTATGGGAAGGTTTAAAAGAGACAGAAATAATCATGGAATGTGTAAGTGGTCAGTCTTATATTGAAAGTGGCTGAAGGTCTCATCATTCTCCAGCAAATTGAACTATTTGGCTTTTTAAAACCTGGAGTGTATTGGCGCAGTAACTCGAGCCAGATATATAGTGTAATGTTTATGCTTTTACTTGGCACACACACTGACTGTAATGATGTTTTATTTAAGTGAATTATGAAGTAATGCCAACGCTTTTGGACCTCAACCCTGTCTGCCCTAACCTTTACTCCATGAATGGAGGGCCACCCAATGTGCCGCGATACAGATACACACACTCTCAGGAAGCAGCAGACACATTTTTGTGTCGGAAGAATTTTTGGGGATGTGCCATTGTTCCACTAAGGCTAATGACACAACTTGTTGAGTTCTTTTCCTCAAACATCTGTAAGATTTCCATTACCTCTCTCCATTTAAGCATTTAAAACACTATTATCTTTTATTTAACAGACTTTAGCGCACCAATTGTCCAAGACCACTTTAAAAACAATCCATGCTCCAAGACAAAATCGAAATTTCCTCTTTTCGCCTTTTAGCCGAGTCAAATTGCTGTCAAAATAATGATCTCCGGTTTCGAAATTATGTCCGGCTATATAGTTGACCAGATAAAGATCCTTTAACATAGGAACTAAACAATATATGATGCTTTTTCCTGAGCTTTAGCATGCAAGAAAACGGCCAGGACGTCCTACATCAACAAAACCAGACTGCAAACAAATTTGGCTGCTCAAAGTACCATTTTTTACTTGAGTGGATTGTTTGTATATTTTGATTAAGCAGGCTAAAGTGTAAGGGAGAGTTCACGTAGCGATGCGAGCATGAGTTCAGTGTGCACATCGCCAGAAAATGGTTTGAATTAGCATGATGAAAACCAACCATGCACCATTTTCCCATCCTTACTTGCCGTATACAAGGCCTGCGGAAGATACACTGTTTGATCGTGCATATAAATAGTGAAAACCAAATCTAGATGTTTTTACACATCTGTTTACATTTATCCATGTAGAACCTGGCGGGTAATTAACCTGCATTTTGTAGGTGACTAAACCTCAATTTTATACAGAAATAATCTGTATAATCTGTATTAAAACCTGAAAATTCTTCAAAATATTTCTGGATGATTTAAAAGAGAATAAATTAAAAAGAATATAAAGAAATATTTCAAAATAAGTCATTATTCTGCTGACAGAACATCACCAGAAGTAATAATAAACTGAAAATCAATGTCTATAGAAACTTAAACTGTACATCTACTTCAGGCTTTTAAATCAAATAAACTGTCATTACTGACACGGATGATGGAATGATTTCTCAGCTTGCGCACCGGCCCCCTGCAAAAAAATCGCTGCTATGCTCTGGGACATGGGAAGGGAAAAAAACACATTTCTTGTAGGGTTTTCTTCTCATAACACTCGGTCTAACTGAGAAACGTCTGCTGTGCGCTCCGAGTTGTTCATTAGACCAGCTGGAGTCTAAACATTCACCTCAGAGTCTTCGAATGGGCAGAAATCCCAACAATGCTGAGCAGGCTGGAGTTACACAATTTAAGCACACATGTGCAGCAGACCAGAGAGGATATTCGTTCTGTCGACTAACCCCGAGCTTTCTAAGACAAACATGTCCATAATAATGTCTAGTAGCAGTCAGTCAAAGTGACTGGACAAAGTCCTGATGAGTATTTACGTCAGTTCAGTCACCTTGCCATTTTAAATTACCCGCATGACACTAATCCTTCATGAACACATGCCTATAGACAAGGTCCAATCAACAGTATACATGAACTGATGAATCCGTTCATGACCTGTGTGTGTCGGAACAATCTCAGCATTGATATCCTTAGCCGAGTAATTTTTCACTGACTCGGCCGCAAGCCATACACGCTGCGCCCAGTTACAAGCTGAAAAATTATGCCACCTGTCTACTTCAGAAGAAAAGCGGCGCAAGACCTGCTATTGCCTCTCCAGACCTTTACTCTAACCCACATAGCTAAAGCCTAACGGAACAGGAGTTTCTGATTATCACATATCATACATAATCACCATGTTGCATTTTTTGGCAGCCTACAATCTCCAGCAGTGAGGGAAATATTTTTGTTCTTTTTTATATTCTTTTTTTTTTATCCCTGTGTAGACATGGTATGTCACGGATTCACAGTGGTTTAAGTATAATCTGGTCCAAAAAAGAAACTAACAACCAATAGGGCACACACACAAAAAAAGAAAATGAAAAGGTGTCAAAACGGGGATTTTACACTATTAAGCATGTTAGTAAAATGGACTTTCGATATGGACATATATTTCCTTATATCACGTTCTCCAAGTGAGCACATATTCAAAACATGCTATACAAGTTATTAAATGATTGAAAGCGTAAGATCTTTGTACTTTACATGGAGAATTATGATGTTGCTCTTGTCCGTTATTATGAGTTACATGCACATCTGTATAAGGCCCTTGAGTGGAAGGAAATATTTCTAGAGAACAAAACAAGCGACTGAAAAAGACAGGAAGTTAGGAACGAGGTAAGAGATAGGGGAAAAAATATGCAATGCCTTGAAAATAAAAATGACAAAGTACACATCTTAATCCACACATCTTTTCCACCTTATTTAATCTTTCCACCTTTTGTACAGCAGGCATGAGGGAGCAGAACTGTCTTATTATCCTGTTCAGCAATGGCATCTCGGACCACTTATAATCCGTACGTAGTCCTGCTCATGTTTTGCTGAATGTTTAAACCATGCCAGACGCACACATTAGTAAAGCAGTCTACGGAGACTCAGCAGATGTGGCCAAGAAATCTCAAGCAGAGTCAGTCATTATTTACATGCTTTAATAAAGAGAAGCAGGCCGAATGAGCAAACAATAGCCTCTAGAGACAGCTGTGAGTCACTGAGTGAAATTTGCTCTTCTAGCGTAGATTAATTATGGCTTGCTGTTCTTCAGCGTTGAAAGAGTTTAACCAATTAATCATGATAAAAGCAGGTTGCCTTCTTTAATGGTCAGAATTTAAAATGTGTGACCAGGTAGGGGTAAATATTAGTCAAAAATGAAAATGTAAACCACAACAATAAAACCACACAAACATGGCAAAACAATAAGACTGATCCCAGAGCTTCTGATATACATTTAACAAAAAGAAAAATGCATATCGAATTACCTTTAAACCTGGGTCTCTCTTCATCATCTCCAGAATGATGTAGCAGCCTATTGAGTGACCAATCAGGATGAGGCGTGTGTCTCGTGGCACGTGTTCTAAGAGAAAGGCCAGTTTGTGCTCAATCTGCCCATTCAGTCCAAACACATCCTCTGACTCGGCCGCCGAAGCATCTTGAAAAATACAAAACAGGACATTGAAATTACCTGGCTTTATACAGAAGGCTACAAGAACATTTTCCATTGTAATAATAAGCAACAATGATATAATAATCACTCATATCCTCCTTATCAAATGCACTATTGAAGGTGATTGAAGGTGTCTGATTACTGCTGCCAGAAACAGTTAAATATTTATGGGACACTTTCAATTGGCAGGTTTTTCATGTGTGGAGCTTTCTTTCAACATCTTGGTCTTGTTCTTCATTATGTCTTTGGACAGGTAAAATAACACCACGTCAACAATTCCAGTAATTTGAAATCCTGGACAATGCTTGGCAGCCATTCGAATGTCATCCAAGCAGCACTAAATGAAGCATTCTGAACTTGAGAAAAGGGGAGGAAGCACTGTGGGACAGTGGATGGGGGTTGCAAATGGGAAAAGAGGGAAATTGATGTGATACAATTTTAAGTAACCAGCCCTAAGCTACTTGCTACATACTTTTCTATGACCTATTGGTGAAATATATCTTCACACGAATCATGGATGAGGGGTTGTACGTAAATAAAATAGAAATATAAAATACATTACATGTAATACATTAGGTAGTCCAATAACACATTCAAATGTGATTTTTGAACATCCATTGCCACATTTAGTCCCCATTTGCTGTAACCAACAATAACCAATAACCACCACTTTTTTGGAAAGATGTTCCACTTCACTAGTGCTTGTGGAGATTTGTGTTTGGCCATGTCTAAATGCAGCTCACATTGTACACAGAAGCATTGTTATGACGGAACAGAATCTGGGTCTCTTAGTTCAAATAAAATGAACACTCAATGATGTCACCTCCAAAGACATTTTATATTATTATGCATCTCTAACTTTGTGCTAACACTTTGGGAAAGAATCATCAATTGGTAGAAAGGTCAGGTGTTCAAACACTTTTCCTCAACATAGTGTACAACTAAACAATACAACACATACTATTATTATCCATTCATCATAAAAAAACTGAATATTTAGTTTTCCCTTTATTTTAATTGAGAGGGCATATTGTTAAAAAATTCTATTAAAGCAGACTGCTTTTACACACCAAACCTATTAAAAGCTTTAAAGAGTTACAACTAAACACAAAAATAAACCATGCTGTGATTTAAGCACTGGAAGAGGGATCTGTTTTTTATACCCCTAAATTATGCTAGTGTTGAAACAATAAATTAAATATGCATGTGTACTACGGTGACGCAAAGACTGCGAAAAAGGGAAAAAGAATGCAAGACCTCCTTTTCTCGTTTTTTTATGTGCAGCTTTTGATATGTAGTTAATCTAAATCATTCGATCAATTGTCCCAAACCAGCACACCAGTGCATATTATCTCCCTTGGACAGAAAGTTCATGCCTATTTAAGTCATTTAAATGTCTCTATGCATCCTACAAAAATTGTCCTTATTCTGTAGGCGTCAAATGCTATATCAATCAATATCAATGTTGTAGGTGTCAAATGTTTAATCTAGTGATAATGTAATTTTTGCTGTCAAAAACGTATATCATCAAGATGTATTACAATTTTTACGTATTACTGTATTTGGTGCACTCCTACAAGATACAATGACCCGCTTTTTGCTTGTTTTTTTTTTTTATTTGGAAAAATATTTGGACAGAAACAAAGCTCCAGTGCTCAAGACTGAGAAGCTTCTATACTGATAAGAAGTGGTCCTATCCATCTCTATTAATCTAAAGCAGTTCCCTTATGCATCAGTGAGCTTTCACCATGTCATGCAAGATACACACAGGGATAAAAACCGGGTCCAGGAAAGAAGATAAAGAGTCTGAATGACCTGCAAGCCATGAAAAAAATGTGAGAGATAAAAAAGAATCTACTGATAGAAGGAACCGTTGCAAACTATACAAAGAGTTCAGGACATTAAATCATTTTTATAGCATAAAATACCACTCTATATGAAAAGCCTGTTAAAGCAGTGTATAGATCACAGAAGGAACAAGTCAGCGAAGTTACTCAAGTGTCAGTATTAACGGTCGAAGCTATACTCCCTGCACACCGGGGCACTGCTAATACTAACCGTGCATATATGTTTAGGGTATTCAGCGTAAAGTCTGGGTACATCATGATGTGTCAGAAATTCTGAAAGAAGTTGGGACACTCGGTCATGGCATCATCAAACAATGAAATAAAATCCATTTAGTTGTTAGTATACTGCGCTAACAAGAAGATGTAGAAAATCTCTATAACTGAATATTAACTTTGAACAAACTTTTGAGCATGTCTACTCATTCATGAATTTGGTGAATGATTGCAAAACCACTTTGCGTTATGCCTACTGTAACAGTAATACATTTCAAACTAACTAGTCTAAATCTTAATAAGTGATTAAGTGATTCGTCAAATAGTCTTGCAAAATTGAAGACAACAGACAGTTTAAGACGGGTCGTAAATAATAAATATAAAAATAATTATTCCGATAAAATCCCAAAATAGATGTATTCATGGACCAGGAAATCAAATATGTGCTCAAACTTTGTTTAAAACTATGGCACAGTGACAGGGTGTAGGTTCCTAGAGCATTCTTTATAACTGTTTCAGATATTTCAGATTTAATACTGTTTTTTCCCTACATCTTAACTTGCCCATTAACAACCATGGCTGCATTTTATTAGCTCTGTACTTGTACCTTGCAAAATGCCAATAATCTAAAAACAATAGAAAAACAATTTTAAATTAAAAAAATAAAATAATAATTAAATGCATCTAATGGTGTATACCCATCAGAGGCAGTGGGAACCATCCAAACACATGCATAGAATAGAACAGCCTTTTGTCAGATATACAATACAGCACAGTGAAATTATTTTCATCACATATACCAACTTGTTTTGATGCTGGGGTCAGAGAGCAGGGTCAGCCATGATACGGCACCCATGGAGCACAGAGGGTTAAGGGCCTTGCTCAAGGACCCAAGGGTGCCAGCTAGGCGATACCCGTGCTCGAACCCCCAACCTTCCAATCAGCAGCCCAGTGCCTTAAACCACTGTGCATTTTAGCAAAGTAATAGAGTGTCTTTTGCATTTGCAGTACTGCTCCTTTTAACACCCTACATACCTAATTACGTAGCTAAGTAGGAGTTTCGTATAATGAGGTACCATGACAAGTATACAGATTTAATAGAGCCATACATACATTTTACTATACCTTACTATTCATAACCAAGAATTACCTGGACAGCATATACAATCTGGCCAAAGGTATTTGGGTACCGTACCAAAATGTGTGCAATCCCCAAATTGCTGCCAAAAATCTATAATTGTGGTAGTAATACAATTTCTAGTGTGTTATACAAAAGTGTTTGTGTGCACAAAGCCAGGCCCATTAGGACATGGTTTGTCAGAGGATATCAAATAGCTTCACAGAGCCTAATATCACTGGGATAATCTGGAATGATGCTGTGAAACCAGTGCTAATCTAATCTAAATGGGCAAATCCCACTAGCTATGCTCTAAAATTTACACCCGAACTAACTAGCCATTTATGAAAGGCTAGGCTAATAGTGATTTCCTAACACGTCACAGAAACATCATATGGGCAATTTCCAGCGATTGCAGAAAATGAGACCTTAGGGAAACGCAATTCATTATGTTGAGGCACACTGTGACGGCTATCACATATATGTTTAGCAAAAGTGGCTTAATAAATGTTAGTATATTGGTGCAGCCAATGATGTGCACACAACTGTGAACCAGTTTCCGACGAGATACATATGAATACTCCCGACTGGAGTTAGGTCACAGTCCCTAACTACAAGTTGTTGTAGTCCAAGGAGTCAGACAGACATCAGATGTGAATTCTGTCTACTCAGTTCTTTGGAATGTTGTGTGCTTTAGCATCATCCAATTGTATTCAGGTAAATATAATATATAAACTAGCCTTCGTGCGTAGTTTAGGACATGACAGCTAATATAGATGCTTTAGATGCTGAAGAGACGAGATTTAAAAGTGATTATTCACCTGCTATCTGTCTGGGAGAACTTCAAAGACATGGCTATTGAAATAGAATGTTGAAACACTGTTGAAAGGACTGTTACTTCATATAGTTAGTTGATTTACGATGAGCCATGTCAGCCGACAAATCATTAGAATGCCTAGTCATTTTCGAAGACTGCTGAGCTACTGAGAGAAATCAGGGAACTGCTGGTAATTGCAAGGCAATTGCAAAACCACTCGAGCATGCTTTCAGCGTATAGCCAGAGACACATTAGTTGGCCTCAAGATAAGGAATGTGGAAAACTCAAAGAAGACAACATCAAGGGGTTACCCTGACCAGGTGGGGAGAGATAAGATTTAAGGGCTCCTTCCCAAACAAAAAGTTAAAGCTACAGATAAAGTAATAAAGTAGCTAATAAGGCTCGTAATTGTAACAGTGGAAAAACAAAATTAAAACCCTGAAAAAGACTTAGTGACAATGTGTATTGAAATAGGACTGCCGTGTTGCAATCCCAAATCTGTGTTATATTTCAGGAGGTCAGACCCTGTCTGAGCTATAGCTTCTCGCGCATTCTCACATATGGATGCGTTCGTCTGGATCCCTTTGCGTCACTTTTTGACGCCCTGAGTACCCCTTTGGTGCCATTTTTCAATGTGCAGGTTTAGGGTTAATGAGAATGAGTTGGGGTTAGTTGGGAGTGAGAATGTGTTGTTGAACCCTGTTTCAAAGACAGCACTTTGATATCAGAGAGTGAGTGAATTTTAAAATCAAAAATCAGTTTCAGTGCTAGGTAGACATGACCTGGGGCAGTCTGCTTACTCAAATTTCAATGCCACGGGCTCCTTACAAGTTCCTGCAGAAAAATGATACCAACGGAGATACCGGTACGTCAAAAAGTGACGCAAACGTATCGATACGTAACAAGTGTGAAGTGAGAATGTGTTCATTGGAGGGGGCAGCTCAGTAATAAGTTGTACTGGCATAGACAAGAAATTCCACCTGGGCATTAACTTTATATAGAGCATGCAGATAACACTCAAAATATATGGGCAGTTGGCTTGACAACTTCATAAACCATATTCCAGCCATGGCAGGCGAGTTATTTGCTCAAGCTAGCAAGTAACTGAAAAGATTTTTTGCATGTCAAAGCAAACCTTCCAAACATGTGTCACCTTGATGACTGATCTATCCAACTGTTCCCAAAATCTTGGAACTGGTAAAAAGATGAACTGGCATTAATATGACCTGCTCTGACATAATATCAAATTGCGCAGTTAGTGAGGGAAGCATCTGAAGCGGCATTGAACAAAATTTAATAATGATTCATGTACACATTTTTGCCCAACAGAAAAGTGATTTTGTAATTTTGTCACCATATGGAAAGGAAGAAAATCTGACTAGGATATCATAGAATCATACGATCTTCTGAAATATCTTAGCTGGCTCCATTCTGATATTCTATAACTTTAGCAATGGGTTGTAAACTAAGCAGCTACTTCAATGGATCAAGGCATCTGTGATCCAAATGGCAGAATACGATGAAAAATGGATTATTGAGTTGGAGAAGTCAGTGGTCAAGGCAAGGGGGGGGGGGTGTGCTATTTACTTGATACCCCATGCTTAAGCCTCCTATTGATGATAAATCAGGACTGTCACTCAAACAGAGCATCTGGAGAAGAAATACAACTTTTAATTATATCTCTACTTTTATCTGTGCCGGCTTAGCAACAGTTTGCCCCTTGGCATAATCTCCTGGTACACTGGATTTCATTGCACAGCACACACTATTTTTGCTTTTTCTATTCCAGTGCGATATATTTCAAGGCGTAATGGGTGTCAGCGCCCTTTTTGTTTGGCTGTAGACCCATGCTGCATGTGTGTCTGTGATTAACAGTGTTATTATGTTTGTGGTTAGGTGAATGTTCAGCATTTGTTCACAATTAAAAAAAAAACTATTCATGCCCTGATCTGTAGTTCTGGTTAGGCTTGTGGACTGTTTGAAGATTACATCATGTAGGTATGATTACACATACCATGATAACAACTATCAATTTCTAAATCTTGTCTTTCCTTTCATTAAAAAAAAGGCTATGTTTATTTAAAAAAAAAATCAGATTTTGTTGCTTAATCAGATTCGTATCAAATCGATATGATGTTTTGTATAATCACTATTCGAATACGACAGATACGGCCTCTGGAGCATTTCTTTTGGACCTGGCATAGCCAGCTTCCACCTCTTCTGTCAAGCTAGCCAGTGGAAGTTCTGTTTTAGGCGATCCAAGCCATCTGTATGTGGTTTGGCTTATTGCAGGTGGGCTAATGTCTTTCCCACGTACCAAGCTCAATAAAAATGTCCGCACTGGTTTATGATTGAACAGCATTCATACACTGGCATGGAGAAGAAGCGCGAGAAGCTGCCTGGTTCAGCTCGCCAGCGTTGTACAAGTTCAACATTCCTCCCTACTGTGTGGTGAAGAGAATCCCTTTCCCTCAGATATGTCTGGCAACTTCGCACCATGACACAACTACAGCTCAGCAAGAGGTCCATATATTCTTAGTTTTAGACAAAATACTTCTACAGTTGCATTTCATTAAGAGCAGTTACAAATTGGAAACAATTTTTCATTTCAAATTTAGCAATAATGACAACTTTTCTTATTGCCTTGTGGATGTTCTAACAGTCCTTATTTGATGCCCCACATACATAAATATTTTGTGGGGCAACTGCACTCTGCTGCCACCTACTGTTATAATGAGAATAGTGATCCTGTAAACTACAAATTTTATGAAGGTGACTAACAATCATTACATTTACAATGTGAATTCCAAGCATTGGGTTGATGTTCTAACTGAAAGTGACATCCACAACAAACAGACAGACAGCATTATGTCATTTTTTAAACCATGCTCATGGAGGTGTCTTACTTTCAACCATATCCATTGTGTCGGGAGGTGCACAGTGTCCAGCATGACTCACAGCCCAGACTGGATATCGTTGGTTAAATCCCTGAAACAATGTCCATATGAAGGTCTTATAAAATCCCACTACGCCAGGATTTCCTGCAGAGGGCAGAAAAAATTGTGTTAAATCACAATGAACACCAATTGTTAACTCAATGAGATGCTGTGAGATATGTCATTATGAAATTACAAGCAGAGAAACTCTTCTTGTCTCAATAAGTATTATTGAAATTGAACAGAATAGCATACAGTGAACTCAACATAATTCATAATTCCTATTCTTTATTCATTTTCCTCATTTAATTTATATTTTTTAATAGTGGCAATGCTATTAAAAGCTACATTTGGTAACTAACAAATGTAGCCAAGCAGCCTGACTTAGGATTTCAATTAGGTATAACACTGAGGACTGTACTTGGTTAAATCTTACTTAGCCAGCCTGATATATCTGATTACAAGATGTTATAAGAATGCTTATGTATTAAAGGGAAACCTGCTTTAGTCTGTCATGTAAAAATATGTAAATATGTTTTCTTTAAAAAAATAATAAAAATCTGGTCACAGTAATAACAAAATAGCTTCTTTATAGCAATAAAGAATAGAAATGACACACATTTATCACCACCAGCTTTACATGAAACATATAGACTATAGACACAAACGTACTGGGACACCTGACATTCCCAGCCATTCTGTATGTGGTTCTTTCCTAAACGTTTATCGCAAACTTGAAGGTACACAACTAAATGTTGGTGGATGCAGTAATATGAAATGTTCCCTTCAGGGGGCCCAAACCTGCTCAATCTCCATGAAGATATGCTTTGCATGGGTTTGGGTGGAAGTTCTCCTGCTATAAAGCTCTGACCTCAACCCTATTGAACTCCTTTGAGCTGAATTGGAACACGGACTGCACCCCAGGCTGTCTCACCTCACTTACGTCAGTAGTTTACTATCATCCTTGTGTCTATCTCCACAAGCACATTCCAAAATCTAGAGGAACACCTTCCCAAAAAACTGGAGGGAATTATAACTCTGGGGATCAATGTGGAATGCGATGTTCAAGAAGCACGTACCTATGACCTGGTGTCCGCAAACTTTTGGCAATATAGATTGTGTGTGTGTGTGTGTGTGTGTGTGAAAGAGAGAGAGAGAGAGAGAGAGAGAGAGATAGAGAGAATATGTGTGTGTGTGTGTGTGTGTGTGTGTGTATGTGTCTGTCAGAGAAAAAGTGGAAAAAGTAACCAGCGTATCATGGCTATTTCACAAAACCACTGCTTTACATCATTTTCTGAAGGTAAATAAACTTTGCTGTCAATTCCAACTTCTGAGAAAGATGCATCTTGGAAAAACTGTCACTATGTAAGTGAAGGAACTGACTGGGATCTTCGAGGTGTAAATTCCATCCCTGGCATCCGCTAAAGCAGAAGATAAATCTCAGCACAGTGAGTCATTTGGCCTGCTAAGAATGCAGTGAGGCTGCGCAATGAGCAAAACTGTCCCAGATGCAGCGTCCTCTTCACACAAGAGGAAACACACAAGGATAACATGAGGAAATAAAAACAAATTGGATATAAGACTAGGCATCGTAGTCTATTAGTCGCCAAAAAATTACGAATGAAAAAAAAAACCACAGTGTGATTTAAACCAATACAAACTGTATGTGAATCAGTGTTTGAGGAACCAAACACACCAGGGTAGTCACAGGATAAACAAGGTAGCACCGCTTTGTGCAGTTCTTTTCCTTTGAAGTAGTGGAGCAGCTGGCTTCAGTAATAAAGCCTTATCAAATTGATGCCTTACAGCGAACTGAAACACTTTACAAGCCACTTAACACCGTTAATGACTAAATGCAAAACCTCTAAACAAGAGCATGTGAGGGCCGAACAAAGTGGAGAGACCTTAAAAACAGCTGTTGTGTACGAGCGGTAGTCCACACGCGGACCAAAATCATCATACTCTGGCTTCTTTTTTCCACAAGGAAGTCTAAAGCCTTTACTGTTTTCCTGTTCTTTCTTAAATTTTTATACATTTTTCTTCAGTCAAAACAAAAAGGAGCTTCTCATTAACCCAATGGCAAATGTGAATTTTTCATTTTCATGTCGGCTTAATTGTCATACATTAATAAGGCCAGTGCAATGAATGATAGGGATAAAAGCCACAGACACAATTTCCACAATATTCAACTGGATGGTTTTTTTTTGTGTTTTCATGGTGACTTTCCTAAACTTATCCCTTAACCGTCCTTTTATTTAGTTGGTTAGCTTAAGATACAGTTACAACACCACTTTCTTATAATTTACCTTAATGTTATATGGTTGTTTGGAGGGTTGTGTTTACGAGATTTACGAGATATTATGACGAGTGAAACCGGATCAGTTGCAAAGCACAGTTTGTATTAATTATAGCCGCTATTTTACAATTTATTTTTATTGTCTTTTTTACTCTTCCTATTAAAGAAAATCTTTTTCCATGTTTAACAGAAATATAAATAAGTATAAAAGAAGCTCAATCAAAACTTTAAATGCAACACACTTGTATACACAATTTCCTTTCATTACTCGGATAAAAAAAAAAGTCTTATATTTCTTATACTCATGTGCCTATACTCATGTTCTACTCATGTGCCTAACAAATCAAGCACCAAATTCTTCCATGATGTACACATCCGGTAAAATATGGTACGTAGCTCCTTTAAGAATTATGTTCCAGTTGCTTTGATATAAACTGATATGTTTAGGTTATACAAAAGCGCATTGCATTCAAAAAAAGATATATGCGCTTCCATAATACGGATTTGTGAATGCAATACGCTTCCATAATGTTGCATACGGTAATATAAGGTAATATAGTGAGTAGCTCATACCTGTTATAGGTGTAAGTCAGGGCAATTTAGGAAGTGTGAGTGGATTCACTGAAGTTTCCTTATTCATTCTTTTTGTTCTTGTTGTCCGGGTTTCGTTCATTCGCCAACACAACGCAGTGTGGAGGTCTTATCACTCCACTCCAGATCACTTACATAGTAATGCATGCTGCGTTTATCAGGTGTTAATAAATTTAGTGCTGTTAAAGTGAATTTGTGTTAACGCATTATAAACATGTTTACTTTGACATCCCTTATATATATATATATATATATATATATATATATATATATATATATATATATGATTGTTGATATATACTGATTGTTTATATTTGTCAATTTACAAAATGCAAAGTGAGTTAACATAAGAAAAAAATCTAAATCAAATCAATATTTGGTGTTACTACCTTTTGAAGAACGAGAGGTAGTGGAAGTGATGGCACGACCCCCCCCACAGAGCCCTGATCTCAACTTCATGGAGTGTGTGTGTGAGAATGTCTACATGAAGAGATGTGAGAACGTCAACATCCACAGAAGATCTGTGTTTACTTCTCCAAGATGGAACAACCTACCAGCCGAGTTCCTTCAAAAAACTGGTGTGCAAGTGTACCTAGAAGAATTGCTGCTGCTGATTTGAAAGTGTTTTTTTTTCATTTCTCTTTTGTTCATTCACTACATTTTGTTTATTGATGAAAATAAACAATTAACTTCTATTTTTTGAAACTATTCTTTGTTTACAGCATTTTTCACACTTGCCTAAAGCTTTGTGTGTGTGTGTGTGTGTGTGTGTGTGTGTGTGTGTGTGTGTGTGTATATATATATATATATATATATATATATATATATATATATATATATATACATACATATATACATATATATGAATGCATTACATAAAATGTATGCGTACATGCACCACCAAGTCCACTGCATATTTATATTCATCGGTCATGCTTTAATTCACTACAAGATTAAATTCAGTTTTTAAAATATTTAGAGTTAAAAGCCTTCTACAAAACATTAGAGCATTAAACCTTCAGATGTAAGAATAAAATGTGAGGGAGCCGGTAAAGAACCCGAAGCTCTGCTCCACCCTGGATTCCATGATGTAATGCGTAGGTTATATAACCCGGAAGCTCTGCGTGATAAATTAACATCTATAAAACACAGAGTTTATTCGTGTGTTTATGAGAACAGAGCAACCAGGAAGTTAGACCTTTCTTTTACATGTCACTGGATGTGAATCAAAGGGAAGATTTTCAGTTAGAAAAATGACACAATAAGGAAATCTTGTGCATTTTGCTGCACAGAGAAAGAATGTAACGGAGGCATTCCTATATTTTCAGGGGAAAAAAGGGCACAGGAGCATGAGCTATCTTCTCCTCTCCCTCACGTTATCATTTCCCTCTTTCCACAAGGTTCATAAATTCAGCAGTGTTTGCTGGAACATTAAACAGATACCTTTCCTGCCGTCTCTGACCCCGAGGCTGCATGGACTACCACGCCACTGACGTAGCCTTGCAGGTGCAGAACCCACTCTCTCTGACAACCTTTCCTTCTTTACACACACAGACACACACACGCGCCCCTAAATCTCCGTTAGGCTAGCCAAACAGTGATGTGTGCCCCTTGAGGTTTTTGTAGGATGAAATATGTTGTCAATTTTGGCACAAGTGAAAGATTTTGCACTACATACTGGGGTCAAGATGCATTCTAGTCCGGGACACGATCCCAAATTCACCAGCTAAACATAAACTGTCCACTTTGATTGATACCATGAATACTGAGTTGACATCGCAGGTTTGGGTATCAAAAACAAACAACCCAAAAAGCTGTATATTAGAAGACATTACCCCTGAAGGTGATGGAATTCTTCAGTGCAGACACTGTGTGGAGTACTTTTATAATGGACTGGTTCTTAACATGCCAAAATGTCTATCAATCTTATGAAAGAGGAAGACGTGAAAATGATCGATTGACCCTGGCAAACAAAGAGACAAGGGTCAGGATGGCCCAAACGTCTGATAGACAACTTTATCTCCACGTGCTCGTCTTTAAATTCACGACGTGCGTGTTTCCAGATGAGAGCAAGGCTGCAGATTACTTCAGAAGTGCTTGATGTGTCTTTTAGAAAATGGCTCCAGTCTCAAAAAAGTCGACCCAAATCCATAAACAGTTACCATATAAAAATCAAATACAGTAATCTTTTGTAATAATTACATAATGAGCACAGATTGCTCAAAAAGACTTACCAAGTGAACATACAATGGCTTAATTTAACAAAAGATAGCCAGAAAACCTATGACTACAAATTTCCAACTAACTTATTATTCATCATCCAAGGTCGTCATTATTACGTTTACCACATCACCGCATCAGGAAATGATGGATGGTGAGGTTTTTGTTTAAAAAAGACCAGAAACAAAAAAGGTGTGAGGCTTAGAGGATAGACTGTGAGGCGTGACTGTGAGGCACATCATATATATTTCATATTCTCGAGGGGAAAAGGTCAAGAAGGAATGCTTTAATTATTATTAAAATACATTACTTTTAACTAGATTAAATTGACTGAACAAGCCCTCAGTCTGTCGGTCTTCGGGTGTTTGGAAAAGAGAAAGGAGACCGCATAGCATCACCCTTATAGATAGTATATGAGGAGCTGAGGAAAGACTAGAAGGAATCTTTGTAAGATCATTATGAATTATCAAACAATGTGATACTGAAGGTTATTGGAAGCAGCTGCTTGGAGAGTGCCTTGCACATCAGGTTCTTATAAATGTAAACCATCTGTAGAGGCTGTTCCAAACCCTCTGAACATCTTTATGGCTCTAATATGAACTATAACAAGTTACTCTTCTCTCACCCCCCCTCCCCCAAAACCTTTCCCTTCCAACAAATTATGAATAGCTCAAAACTACTTAGAAAATTTAAACCTCCTAAATCTTAAGTGATGGTATACATATTATAAAAAAGTAAAATAAAATAATAATCACAATCATCTATGCACAGCCTATTTTGGCGTAATGTTCAACGCATAACTCAAATTCTTTTCATGTAAAACTATTTTTCACAAACACATTTCAGTACTAGAGTACCATACTTTTCCTTTTTTTATTTTTTTATTTTACAAAAAGCAGCTGTGTCTCAATGGTAAAATAATATGCACTGGTTATCTCCCAATAGTGCTCATGCAAAGCTAAACATATCTCAAGACAATTAGGATAAGCTGTGGCTATTCACTGATCCAACGGATCAACATGGGTGTTAAGCATCTACACTTAACTGCAACCCAAAGGAATGTCAAGTCATCTGGGCACAGATCCTATCGCTACTTTCAGGCTCTCCTGATTAACTGGAATTTGATCCCACCGGGGAAATACCTGACATCTAAAAAGGCTGAAATAACCCCATGTTTGGTCTGATAAGCCGTGAGATAAGCGGAGATACTCTGCACGAAACACCGAATTCTGTATGAAACAAGTCATTAAGCTTATCAGTCTGGCAGGGGTAAATCTCTGCATGCTGTCTATAAACAACTCATTAATATAAAAAACAGCATAACATTTACAGGAAGCCATTATACGACTACGATTTAACGAGAATAGAGTACGTGTCATTCTATATATTATTAACATTTCATGACCTTAGTATTACAAGGTTCTCTCTGGCTAAAGAGTAGTTCGAAGATATGAGCTTTGATCAAAGGTTTGATGTTACGGCTTGAAAAACTCTTACGCAGTGTCATTGACATTTACTGATCAACAAGGCCCAAATTCTGGTGGTTACATTGACCTTACCTACCTGAAATAAACAGCAATGAGGAATGATTCATTTTAACTAAATGTTAAATAAAGAATTCTAATACACACAGGAGAATGATATTTTCAGTATTATGTTTATACTGTATACAGTCAGGAACACTCATGAGGTTGTCTAATTAGCCAATCATGTAACAGCAGCACAATGGATAAAATCATACAGATACATTTCAAGACCTTCTGTGAATCTTCACATCAAAAATCATAACAGGGATCTCTGTAATATTAACCATGGCAGGGGCTGTTGCTAGCATAAGGGCTGGTATACATATTGAAGAAACTAATGATCAGGGATTTTAGGATACAAATGCTCCATGTCCAAGTAGTTCACAAACTCCACTGGACTCCCCAGCCTCCGGATTTGGCACCTCTAGCTATTCGCTAGAACATGAAAGTCAAATGTCTATCGATGTGTTGCCGATAAACATGCATCAGTTATTTGAAAGAACCCATTTGATAAATGAGCCAGTAGTGAGGAGTAATGACCACAACATTGGATATGTCCTTGCTGGAGTGTGATGTGATTCGTGTCATGTGCAGGTGCGATGGATCGCATACAAACCAATAGGGTGATGGAATGGTATATGTTTATACTACTCATCCAACCACAATTAAAATCACTCTACTTGGATGCTGAGATCTATCTGGATAGTTTTTTTTCCCTCTTTTTGAATGACGACAAGCCGAATTGAAATCAAGCAGAAACAAAATAGCAGTAAACGAGGCTATTTTTAAAATGTAAGGAATAGAAAGTACAGATAAATGCATGAAAATGTAACGAGAAGAAGTAAAAAGAAAAATAATTAATCCAGTATAGATTTCTACTTAAGAAAACTCACCTCTTGACACCTCTGTACTTTATTAGGCATCCATGTAGCTAGCATAGCATGTAGCTAGCAACAATACTCAATTATAAGGCAGCCATGATACTAGCTTTCTGCTGTCCTCGTTACTTTCTAGTTTCCAAGTGTGCTTCACTCTTATCTTAGACATGTACCATAAATGTTCCGTATGCTAATTATTAAAAGGGAATAGATTAAAGGGTTCTGTACTTCACTTTTAATGGGTTGATGCTCCAATGCTATGTTCTGATAAAAAATAATAAAACCTTTAATACTGAGTTTAAAGATTTAGTAAAGTTTTATCAGCATAGATTTTATGGCCCAGCAGAGATACATGTCAGTAATGTCAGTGAGTTAAAGAATATGGGTGTTTACTGTCACTAGGTTTGAATGGCCCTGTCAACAACATAAAACGTCTTCAGTAGCCTTTTTACAAGCTGAAATAATTATATTTATCTCAGCAAATGGCCACACCTCTCTCTAAGGCTTCTGCACATTTGTCATAGAGCTTTCTAAGAGTGTTGTTCTTTTCTTTCTGAATTTGTTTTGTGGAGATGTTAATGGGTCAGTGTTTCAATGCTGTGTTCAGTTTATCCTGTAGAATGTCTGACAATATAGACATATGCTGTTTTATAATGTGATACAGTGGCAAGAAAAAGTATGTGAACCTTTTGGAATTTCATGATCTTCATCTAATTCATTGGTATTGACAAACACAATGTGTCTAAAAATAATAACACCAAAAAAATCCAATCTTTCTTGTCTTTATTGAACACAATCATTCAACATTCAAAATGGCAGTGGAATAAGTAAGTGAAACCTTAGAATGAATAACTGGTTGACCCCCCCCCCCCCCCCCCCCCTCCCCCCCGGCAGCAATAACCTCAACCAGGCGCTTCCTGTAGCTGTGGATCAGACCTGCACATCGCTGAGGAGGAATTTTAGCCCATTCTTCCTGGCAGAACTGCTTTAGCTCTGTCGTATTCTTTGGACGTCTCATGTGTATGGCCCTCTTCAAGTCAATCCATAGCATCTCTATTGGGTTGAGGTCTGGGCTCTGACTTGGCCACTCCAAAAGGCGGATTTTGTTTTTCTGAAGCCATTCTGTTGTGGACTTGCTCCGGTGTTTTGGGTCGTTGTCCTGTTGCATCACCCACTTTCTACACAGTTTCAGCTGATGTACAGACATTCTCACATTATCCTGAAGAATTGTCTGATATACTTGGGAATTCATCTTCCCCTCAATGATTGCAAGCTGGCCCGGCCCTGAAGCAGCAAAGCAGGCCCAAATCATGATGCTTTCTCCACCATACTTTACAGTTGGGATGATGTTTTCATGACGATATGCCGTGCCCTTTCTACGCCAGATGTAGTGCTGTGTGTTTTTTCCAAATAGTTCAATCTTAGTTTCATCAGTCCACAAAACATTTTGCCAATACCGCTGTGGAGTGTCAATGTGCTCTTTTGCAAACTTAAGGCGTGCAGCAATGTTCTTTTTAGTAAGCAGCGGCTTCCTTCACGGTGTCCTGCCGTGGATACCCTGCTTGTTCAGTGTTTTACGTATTGTAGACTCATGAACAGATATGTTAGCAAGTTTCAATGATGCCTTCAAATCTTTGGCTGTCATTCGGGGTTGTTTCTTTACCTCATTGATGAGTGTTCGTTGTGCTCTTGGTGTCATTTTGACGGGGCGCCCACTTCTAGGTAGAGTAGCAACAGTCCCAAATTGTCTCCATTTGTAGATTGTTTGTCTAACTGTAGACTGGTGAATTTCTAAAGTCTTTGAAATAACTTTGTAACCCTCGCCAGCTTCATGTAAATCAACAATTCTTGATCGTAGGTCCTCTGAAAGCTCTTTTTGGCGAGGCATGGCTCACATAATCATGTTCTTCTTGTGCAAAGCAAACTCCAAAGGTTTGAGGGGCTTTTATCAGTCAAAGTAGCTGTAGTCCACACCTCCAAACTTTATCTTAACAAGACTCCAGGTGTGCTAAAACCAATTAGCTCCAATTAGCTTTTTTGAGGTCATTAAGTCAAGGTTTCACTTACTTTTTCCACTGTTATTTTGAATGTTGAATGATTGTGTTCAATAAAGACAAGAAAGATCGGATTTTTTTGGTGTTATTATTTTTAGACACATTGTGTTTGTCAATACCAATGAATTAGATGAAGATCAGATAACATTTTATGACAAATTTATTCAGAAACCATGAAATTCCAAAAGGTTCACATACTTTTTCTTGCCACTGTATATGTTTTAATATCACACCTACCTACCAGAAAACAAAACTGACTGAAGTACCGCCTGGTCATGACGTTAATGCGTTGAACTAAAACATGATAGAAACTTTAATACCGAGATTAAAGATTTAGCCATGGTTTCGTGAACCATCAGAGATACACGGTAACGTTAGTGAGTAAACACAAGCTAAGAATGGGCCTGCTATGAACTGACAAAGCATGATGAATATTCTGTGTCCTTTTATAGAGCTTAATTTTTGATGTTTACCTCAGTAACTGCTGACACTGCTCTCTATGACTTATGCAACGTTTTCCAAAAGTGTTAAAACCTCAGCACCTGCACGCCTGCCATGACGGATATAAAAACACTGGAAGAGAAGGAGATTTGGTTCTGGTGAGACGACGGTGGTTACTGTTGTTATCTCTGGGGAAAAGGGCACGGGCTCTACAATAACAGCCCTTCACACAAGCTCTCAGAAGGCCATAAAGAGTCCATTGAGCACAATGCTCAGTGACATTCAGAGCCGAAGAAAAGCAAGAGCTCAATGCAGCCATCGTTAAGGTCATCGGGCCTGAGCGAGTTTTCCCTTAGTGACACCTGTAGCTCGAGGTTCACTGCTGAAAAAGTTAGGCTCAAGAAATAGACATGTATGAAATGTTATACGAGGAGGAATTGGAAAATGGGAGAGATTACATCAGTGTACTTTCTATTTTGAGGTCTAGAAAAGGACAATGAAATCCTTTGAGTACGATGTCTGACAGGAAAGCATGAAGCAAATCACGCCAATGTAATTTGATTCATTTGAAAGACTCACATATACTTTATACAAGCAAGATAGCTATTTTGTCTTGTAATCATATCGATAAAAAAAATTTTCATTAGGCGTAAATCCTCTGCAAGGTATAACATGATCACATCTTCTAATCAACACACTCATATAATACACAAACAACTAATCATAGACAACTAATAAAGTGAACCTTCATAAAGAATAATATAAAAAAGACTGAAAAGAGAAACAGCAGACTTACATCAAGTCAAACAAACTGTTTCATTTCATTCCATCACTTATTACACAAAGCTCAGACATTAAATCATAGGAGATACAATGGAGGCATATCCAGCATGATTAATTCATATCTGTCTGTGGAACGTTCTTAGACGTACAAAAGGGTCTGAATACACTTCAGAAACTTTAACCTCCTCAGATTGTTTTGCTTTCTGGTGTAATCTTGCTGTGTGTATTTCCAGAAGCTCTTTTGATGTTATTGATGCCTTGCATTATTCAGTATGAAGAAGCAGCATACTGAAATCCATACACACTCAAGCCATGAGCTCACTATTGGAATGTTAATAATACATAAAGTTACATAAAAAATTACTTAGTTACTAAGTTACCTACCATGCTTCAGTGATGGAGTTTAGGAGTGCAGCCTCATTTGAATCCTGTGGACTTTTTTCTTTTGCTGATTTAAATGACAATTATTTATAACATAGTCAATGTGTCCCCACAGGGCAGTAACTATAGAAGCCCTATATATCATCGACAGTATCAGTGGAAATTTTTCAGCTTCAGCTTTAGTCTGCACTGATCATGGACTATAGCGGTTTGGTAGAGGAGGAGTGCCGTTAAATGGCGTTATCAATTAGTTGGGCTGCTCAATTCCGGATTAGTGTGACCGCAAGATAACACGCGGAAAACTTCGGAGAGCAAAGTTCTACCAGCAGCATAAAAATTGTCATCCAATGCAACGGGAGCATTTTATATTAAACTCATTGCAACAAAACACTGTAACCTGCAAGTTATGCCTAGCTGTGCATGTGTGGCATGGCAGTAACACAGTGGCACGAGCACATGGAAAGAAAACATGCCGGTGTCACGGATAAAGGTGAAATATCATCCCGGTGAGCAAAAACCGTATTTTGTCAATATGTAAAAATGGTACAGTTTAATTAAAGAACTAATGCTTAAACTGTTCGTTTAACTTCGGAACAGTAACACTGCAGCAAATAACAGCAGCAGTAAATGTTGATTTACATGCTCAAATGCTGTTTTTCTTTCCAGAAAGAACAACCCAGCATAAGGGAATTTATTCAAAGGAGAAACCCCCGATATACGCCTCAGCAAGCTATCAGTTATAAAATGTTAAAATAAAAGACACAAAAGTACACTTTTATACATAGATACAATGGATTAGGGCTTCTTATAGTTATAAAATGCAAAACATCAAACAAAATAAACTAGGTTTTAATCAGATAATTTGGGGGAAAAGAATTATCACCCGAATAATCAATTATCAAAATGATAGGTAACTGAAGCCATAACATACAGTAAATCATAAGAAAACATGATGAAAGTGGTGAGATGTGAGATGTTATTGCTTATGAGTGGGCAGTCCTGTGTAATACCTGGTGCAACTGCAGATCGACAATGAATTTTTCCGAACCATTTGCAAGAAAGTCCTCTGTTCTGTAGATGCGTGTATGTAAATTGACCAACGCTTCTGAGAAAAACCCTCTGAATTTCCCTCTTTGTGAATGGAAAAAAATGTGATTACCAACATCTCTGGTGGGCAAACACTACTAGTGACATGAGGTGAACTGCACATTCCTCTGCTAGAATGTAGTAGTTAAAGAAATTAATGAAATCTGTGTCCTCTTGTTGTGAGTATAACAATTTCAAATCCTCATACTAAAATTCCCTTTTGCATGCTCAGGCCCAGCTATTGAAAGGGCTCTAGGGCAAAACTTGTACAAGTAGAGAAAGCCAGAGGGGCCGAGAGTGATGTAAAAACAGAGAGACTCTCTGTATTCCACTGAAATCAGATGATGCAATCTCATCATCTTTTTTTCTTGAAATGTTTTTTCTTAAATTTCTTTAGCAAGTCAGAAAGGAGAACTAACTAGACAGATTCTGATCACCAACTTAATTCATTTAATCTAAATTGGAGATTCCCAAATTAGATTTTTTTTAATTATTATTTCAAATGCAACAAAATGATGTCTAGTTTGTTGAAGCCACTACGCAAGTGTTTCATGTTCGCGACTTATTCTAATAATTCTCTCAATTGAATATTTATTATTGACGAAAGAACATTTTTTCGCTAGAAGCTCTGGGCTGCGTTATATTAAATGCTTCAAACAATATATTTAAAAACTTTAACGATAATGTTTTGCATACCTGGGATAATAAGGATGAGGACTTGGGGTGAGTTGGAGTTTTTGGTAATTGTGTGCAGGTCTTTGTGCCCGTATTTAAGTAACTCAGTCACAACACCTCTGCAGAAGACATGCTCCACCACTGCATCCTCTTTCCGGCTGCCCATTGTACCAGCACAGCCAGGCGGTGGGCCTAAACACAAACAATTTTATTATCGATTCACATACTTATTTTAATTAGTGTATATAACATTATACACATTCCTTTTCTACAGCTTCATCCACAAACACTATGGTATCTCTGCCTAGTTAATTCTTCTTTGGGAAACAGATGGTTGTTTTTAACAGTGTGCTATGAGGATGAGACTAAGTAAACAGTAGGTTAGGTATTCAGACCCCTATTTCAAACTCCCACAAGTTCATATGGCTGTAACATGTCAGTGTGTGACTGAATACATTGAAAAAGAATTGCCAAGGCTTCACTGTTCTAAAGATGGCAATATTTCTGTATTTTACTTACTGTGCTTTGACATTAATTTTTTTCCCCTGTTAAATACTACATTGTCACAAACTAAATGTGTCTTCTGTTAGCTAAAGCTGCAAGATGGAAACGTACTCCCATCTTAATTATTTAATTCTTTTCTCATTTAAGCTTTATATACGACCAGTCACTAATTATCAAATAATATAATATAATATGTACTCTATATTAATTTATAAGGAGCAGATTTTTATATGACACATCCTATATAGTTTTTAAACTGATTTATTTCTTTTTCTTCAAGAAAGACTTTAATATAACGGGGCTTCTGTGATGACAAATGTACCCGAAATCCCCAGTTTATTAACAAATTCACAATTATCGAGTAAAATGTTTTAAATGCAGTGCTTTCAAGAAAATTACGGTGGGAGGACTGTTTTATCTCTGCTGTTGGCGCTTTTCTATTATGTAAGCTGATTTAAAAGGCTAAGATAAAGAAGCTTGGAATTGAGCATCAGTTAAAAGACACTGAAATGCACTGGACAATGGAAATATTTACTTTGGTGTAAAAAAAAAAAAAAAAACAACATTAGTAATAACTTATTAAGTAATAAATCTTAATCATTGTAATGTGAATGCAGAACAGAAGAATGGAAGAAAATTATTATCCTGGATGGATGGATGGATGGATAGATAGATAGACAGATAGCATGACAATATCTAAGGCATTTTTAATCATTGGATTTATAATTAGCATTTTTTAACATTATTCATCCATTCATTTACTTATTTCACAATAAAATTGCCAGCTGTAAATATAACTTATTATGTATTATTTACTGATAAACTTAATGTATTGTTACAAAATCCAATATAATCACACAGACCGGGGTTTGTTTTATTGGTTTATTATAAATCACGGCTCTCCTTACCGACAGAGAATTTTGCTTCGTTTTGGATGGCAGATAATTGTATAAAAGTGTTTATTAGAAGAGATTGCGCTCTCCTCCTGAAGCGACATAGCATAGAAAGAAGTGATGAATCGATTAAATACAACCTTCCGTGTTTTCAATCCTTCTTGTGCTTCGAATAGTTGCTTATTGAATGCTTGGTCTCCACTGCTGCCACCTAGAGTTTGGATGTAAACAAACAAACAAAACAACAAAAAGATTAGCCGGTTTTAAGTGGTTTTCGCGTAAACTAATTGTATTTTCAAGTTTTTAATACTTGAATCAACAATTGCAATCATACTTTAATTAAATCATACTTTAATTATATGCTGTGTGTACATTTATATTTAATTGCAGAAAATGGAGGCAGAAAATATTCCTTTAATTGTTTAAAATGAATGAAGGCGTTTTTAAATTAGGCCAGTCATCAGGACAACAAACGAAACTTTCCATGCAGCCGAAATTCACTGGATGTGTGCATTATTTTGGTGACTTGCTAAAAAATCTTTAGTGATTATAAATCTTTTCTTAGAGGTGTTCATTATTATTATTATTATTATTATTATTATTATTATTATTATTCATTCATTCATTCATTCATTCATTCTACCACTATATCCGATCTTCCCTCGGGTCACGGGGAGCCTGTGCCTATCTCAGGTGTCTATGGGCATTTAAGGCAGGATACACCCTGGATGGAACGCCAACCCATCACAGGGCACACAAACACACACACACATTTATATACTAGGGACACTTTTCCAAGGTGCAAATCAACCTAACATGCATGAGGCACGGGGAGAACACGCAAACTCCACACACACACATGGCAGAGACGGGGAATCGAACCCGGAACCTGGAGGTGTGAGGCGAACGTGCTAACCACTAAGCCACCATGCCCCTGTATTATTATTATTATTATTATTATTATTATTATTATTATTATTATTATTATTATATTATACCTGAGTAAATAAAAGATGAATAATTAATAACACATTAATAAATGAGTTTTGTTGTTAAAGATTTTATTTTATCTTCTTTAATATTTACTTAATTATTTTTGTAATAGAAATGGTCAAACAGAAATGCACGCATTTCTTTAAAAAATGTGTCATTAAAGTGTCATTCATTCATTTATTCATCTTCTACCGCTTTATCCTAACCTTCCCTCGGGTCACGGGGGAGTCGTGTGCCTATCTCAGGCATCTATGGGCATTAAGGCAGGATACAACCCTGGATGGAATGCCAACCCATCGCAGGGCACACACACACACACACACACACACACACACACACACACACACACACACACTCACACACACACTCACACACACTAGGGAAATTTTCCAAGGTGCCAATCAACCTACCGTGCGTGTTTTTTGGACCGGGAGAAACCCGCGAAACCATGCGAACCACTAAGACACCGTGCCCCTCATTAAAGTGTCATTAAAATTCATCTACAATTACTAATTAATATATATATATATATATATATATATATATATATATATATATATACATATATATATATATATATATATATATATATATATATATATATATATATGTATATATGTATATATATGTATATATATAATATATATATATATATATATATATATATATATATATATATATATATATATATATATATATATATATATACACACACACACACACACACACACTCACACACCCACACACATACACACACACACACACACACACAACAGAAGTTTGTAGTGAGTAGAGTTTGTCCATCAAAAAGACATGGGAACTAATGTTAATGCACCTGTTGATAGCACAAGTACCGGCAATTTTTAAAAAATAGTTTTACTACTACAGTACTACTAATAGGCATCATCTGTAAGCAAAGTGTTACAATTCAAAATACAATTTGAATTCATCCCAAATTCAGACCATTTTGACCTTCCCCTCCAATGTATACAATATCTTCATAAAGCTGGCTTTTTGCACACGGCCATATACATGTTGGAATAAGTTTGAATCTCCTAGTTCAAGTCCAAAGATACAATTTTGTACTTTCAAATCTGTAGTAAAAGTTTGGACTAGAAATCTGGAAAGGTCAGGTGTCCCAATTCTTTTGTTTATGTAGTGTATAATTCTAAATGTTGAAGAGCTACAGCCATGATATTTTATTGGTGATGTGGGAAACATTACGATTACAAGTGCTTAAACTTCATAACACTGATAAAACAAAACAAATGAAAAAAATATTTATTTGCTTGCCAAATTTCCTTGATTTGCTTTGTATATCTGCATGAGTTTAAAGTTAAATTACAAAACATAAACAATACCTCAACATCTTGTACAACCATATCGTTTTGCTTTATTCATGAACCTTTTCATGCACTGTCAAAGGCTGGTTTTAGAATTAATATATAAAGCTTCTATATAATTTTTTCATCAACTTTTCAATAAACTTTTTAGGATGCTATTTTTTTTTTAGTTTTTTTTATACTCATAAAAACATCAGGTTTTTGTATGAGCAAAACTGTGCCACTCTACAGTATGCAAATGTATACCAATTGAATCATTCTAATATTTGTAACTATTTGAAATGTTTTATTAATAAAAATATTAAATGTTATTTATTATTATACAAATAGACATTATATAAAAATAAGAAATATTAATGAATATAATTATATAATATTAATTAATTATATAATATTAATTATTAATTCTTTCATCTGCTACCGCTTTATCCAAATTAATTTAATTATGTATTTTTTATTTGTTTTGTTCCAGAAAAACTGACAATGCAATGAACAAAATAAAATTTCTGTAATAGCCCTTAGTTATATGAATGGTGGACCCACATAACTATAGCGATTAATTATATAAAGACTAACAAAAATGAATTCCACCTGATGTCATAAATCACTTTAAAGACCACTTAAATTACCAAATTTCTTCTGTGTTTTTCTGTGTTGTAATTTGCATAATCAAAGCAGGAAGGTAAATGAAATGAAAAATCTGTGTAGCATCTGTGTAATGTCTGAAGTTCTGTGTCCGGGCAGATGTGTTGCTTCAGGTAACTGATTTACATAAATGCCTTTTTTGATACGTTTATTGGATTTGCTACAGTATTAGATTTAATTCGCTGGGATTCTTTGCTGAGTCTCCATCTGGACCAGAGTCCACAAGCTGACATCCTTGGTGTAGATAAAGCGAGTTTTTTTACTGATAGTTTTCAAATAGAGGATACCGTTGATGAGCTTGTGATTTAGTAACTTCTCAGCACAGCAACAATCAAACGGGTATTATCTAATTAATATTGAGTTTCCATGATCAGTCGCAGATGAAATGTCTCACTGGTAGATCATTATAATATCAACCAGTCACATAATAGATGTCCAGTCATCCCTGATAGTTATAATGTTCTTGGTGGATCTAGATGACAAATAGTTCATATTTTGTGGCGCTTTTCTAAGCTGCTGTCTTGGTTTTCCTCAATGTCAATGAGTCTAACAATACAGAAAAGTGTAAAATATCAAATAATCACAATGTTCATTACATTGGTTATCACAGGTGGATGAGTGCTTAGAAAGGGTAAATTATACAACTAGACTTAAAAATCCAAATGAATACAGAATTCCAATTAGAAAGGAAGGAACGCAAGCTTTTTTTTTTTTTTTTTTTTTACTTTGTACGGCTTGATTAAGCATTTAAAAAAATTCCATGCACACAAGCCAGACATCCAGGAGTTCCTGTCTCATCAATAATACTAAGGTTTAACCACAGTCATTCAAACTCCTTTTGGCACATCTGTTCAAAAATACTGGAGCATATTTAGGGCACCTGTGAAAACACCCATTATAATATCAAAGCACCTTCTAACACTCAACCATGAAAAAGCATGCATTTACTGTATGCTGAAAGGTGACAGTATGAGTAATTCTTAGTCATTGATGTACTGATGTAATGTGTAATATCGCAAATAAAATAACCGTACACAGATGTCAAAGTTTTCCATGTAAAACCTTACACTGTTTCAAATCCACATTTCCATTTGGTTTTAGTTATCTCAAGGAATTTGCAGTGTAATCGTGTTCACTTGCACCTAAGCAGGGACTAAAGCCAAAAGCAAAAATCTGCCCCTCCCACCTGAGATTTCAGAAAAGAACACACTTAAAAATCTTTCAAACTTGTGCTGGGGATTTGGTAAGCTTTATTAATGCAAATACTTCCAAATAGTTAACAGGGATGTTTTAATGAATGAGAACAGAGGATTTATATAAAACAATATCTATACAATTCTACTTAAAAGTAACAAGTGTGGGAGAGATAGCTGCAAGGTCTGGCAGACTTTGCTTCAACAAAAAGACAACTTCAAAATGAAATACAAAAAGCAGTACTGGTTCAAGCAATATGCAAATAGTCTTTCAAGGAAAGCAATAAAAAAACAAAAACAAGGAACCAGAACAAGAGTCAAAACAGATACATAAATGCTTAGTGTCATTGTCAGTGAACTCAGTAATACTTTGTAGTGTGTGTGTTAGACTGGCTATTTATGTTTGCTAGCCCATCTATTTATATGTATGGATTGAATCCAGCTGTGAGTGATCAGTAATCAGTCCATCGTGGACTACAAAGGCAGCTTGCATGCTACGGCGAGTGCCAACCGCTATCCTTTTAATCAAACTTAAACATTTCTATGCACACTTCCATGCTATCATTGCAAATTTTGGAATCCCAGCTACTATTATCATTTATGCTAATACAGTGGAAATGTGCTCATCCTCCTGAGGGGTTTGTCACTATGCCATCATGCCATGATGTGATGAAGACTCTGAAGTGACAGAATAGCCGGAAGGCAGTAGAAAATGTTCCCCAAACCTTTGCTGACCATCTGTTATGTAACTATTACTCCTTTTAATCTGTCCCTGACACCATCTTGTAACGGTGGTGGTGCGCTGCACAGACACACGGGGAAACGGGAATTCCAAAAACAAAGGATTTATTTAAATAGTCCGACAACAAAAGAGACGCCGCTCAAACGGAGCAGCCAGATAGGCTTGGGAGCCTTGCGCGCTGCGCGCCGTGGTACCGGGAGTACCGGAGAGCAGGAACCGGCTTGGAAGTCCGGAATCGGGAAACAGGCGGAATCGGGAAACAGACTGGGAAACAGGAGCAGAGAAAAGGTTAGGCATATATATATAAACATCGGACGGGTCCGCGACACTAACCAAGTGTTACGAGCCCGGACGGGGAAAGAAGGAAGAGCCGGGCTATAAGAAGGGGAAATGGAAAGGGAGATAATCAGGAGCACCTGAGGCAGTTTAGTGTGTGTGTGTGAGTGTGTGAAAGAGCAGGGCGGAGCCAGGAGATGAAGAGAGTGTGTGTGTGTGTGTGTGAAAGAGCCGGGCGGGGCGAGGAGAGAGAGAGCGAGGCAGAGAGAGACAGAGACAGAGAGAGAGAGGGAAACCGTGACATCACCCCCCCTCCTAGGAGCGGATTCCAGACGCTCCTCACTAAATGAGGGAGGGAGGGCGGGCCAGGGAAGTCGGCCGGGACAGGGGGGCCAGGAGGTTCCGGCTTCCCTGGGAACCAGGGCGGAGCCGGCGGGTCAGGGACCGGCGGGTGGGACGGGAGAGTGGGCCAGGGCGGAGCCGGCGGGACTGGGACTGACGGGACAGAGGGGAGAGGAGGGGGCCAGGGCGGCGCCGGCGGGACTAAAGGGACAATGGGCCTGGGTGGAGCCGGCGGGACTAATGGGACAGTGGGCCTGGGCGGAGCCGGCGGGACTAACGGGACAGTGGGTCTGGGTGGAGCCGGCGGGACTGGGACTGACGGAACAGACTGGAACAGTGGGCCTGGGCGGAGCCGGCGGGACTGGGACTATGGGACAGGGGACCTGGCGGGACCTGGGCGGACAGGGGACCTGGGCGGAACAGGCGGGACCTGGGCTAACGGGAGACGGGACCTGGGCGGAACAGGCGGAGGACGGGACCTGGGCGGAACAGGCGGGACCTCGGGACTCGGGCTCGGGGGCCCTACGGGGCGTGTCCTCAGGCTCGGAGCTCGGAGGCCCCCACGGCATCCTCTTCGGGCTCGGAGGCCCTACGGGGCGTGTCCTCGGGCTCGGAGGCCCCCACGGCATCCTCTTCGGGCTCGGAGGCCCCCTCACACGGGGCCGCGGGTTTGGAGGCCATCTTGCACTGTTCGGCGGCCATCTTGGGCAGGGCCGCAGGTTCGGCGGCCATCTTACACGGTTGGGCCGCGGGTTCGGCGGCCATCTTGGGCAGGGAGCGGGTTAGGCCCATCTGCCTGGGCCGCGGGTTCGGCGGCCATCTTGGGCAGGGCCGCAGGTTCGGCGGCCATCTTGCGCTGGGCCGCGGGTTCGGCGGCCATCTTGCGCTGGGCCGCAGGTTCGGCGGCCATCTTGGATGGTTCGGCGGCCATCTTACACGGTTGGGCCGCCGGTTCGGCGGCCATCTTGGGCTGAGTAGCCGCCGCACTGGAACGCGGTAGGTCGCCCCCCCCAAAAAAATTCTTGGGAGAGTTCCCCCCGAAAATCTCCCAGATCCGGTCCATGAAGCAGTCCGCCGACTGCGTGAACAGTCCTCCCTGGTCCCAGATTTCAGCTGCCCAACGAAGAGCGGGACCGGTCAACTGCATGGCAATATGGGAGATTTTGGCACGATCCGTTGTAAACAGGTGTGGATACTGGTTGAATATTGCCATACAGCGAACCAGGAAGGCGTGGCAGTCTTCCTCCGAGCCGGCGTAGCCCGCGGGGGGAGCGGGGGGGGTGAGCGACGGCGGCACTCGCGGGCTTCGAGGGGGGCGCATCTCGAATGGTGACCGGATGCAAAAACATAGTGGCGCCCGTGTGTCTGTGATGAAAAAAACAGAAGAAAAAGAAAAAAAGGGGAAAAATGGAAAAAATGAAAAAATAACCTGGGTCGCGACGGAGCAGCTATTTCCGGGTCCGGCTTGCTCCGCTATCCGCACCGCGGCGGAGCCGCGACTTCCGGGTTCGGCAGTCGCGGCCGCAGCTTCCCTACCGCGGCGGAAGCGCGACTTCCGGGTTGCGCTGTTTTGGTCCGGGCTTCTGTAACGGTGGTGGTGTGCTGCACAGACACACGGGGAAACGGGAATTCCAAAAACAAAGGATTTATTTAAATAGTCCAAAACAAAAGAGACGCCGCTCAAACGGAGCGGCCAGATAGGTTTGGGAGCCTTGCGCGCTGCGCGCCGTGGTACCGGGAGTACCGGAGAGCAGGAACCGGCTTGGAAGTCCGGAATCGGGAAACAGGCGGAATCGGGAAACAGACTGGGAAACAGGAGCAGAGAAAAGGTTAGGCATATATATAAACATCGGACGGGTCCGCGACACTAACCAAGTGTTACGAGCCCGGACGGGGAAAGAAGGAAGAGCCGGGCTATAAGAAGGGGAAATGGAGAGGGAGATAATCAGGAGCACCTGAGGCAGTTTAGTGTGTGTGTGTGTGTGTGTGTGTGTGTGAGTGTGTGAAAGAGCAGGGCGGAGCCAGGAGATGAAGAGAGTGTGTGTGTGTGTGTGTGTGTGTGTGTGTGTGTGTGTGAAAGAGCCGGGCGGGGCGAGGAGAGAGAGAGCGAGGCAGAGAGAGACAGAGACAGAGAGAGAGAGAGGGAAACCGTGACACATCTGTTGTCCCCAAATGCATTTTCTCCATGTTTTTTTTCTCTGTGTTTTTCTCTCAATCAGTCCATCTGATCTGAAATTTTTTTTCAGTGACCTTAACCATCCAGAGCACTAAGAGACTCATGTCTTAGACTCTTCCTCATCGACATGCTGAGGGGGAACTATGTGATACGGCTTTTCCTCTATTACAGTCAATACCTGATCACCACAGGGTCTTATAAAGAAGGGCCTATTGAGTGGAAAGGATTTTTTCCCTTAATGGTACACAGGTATTGATCACCCCACATACTGTGTTTTAAGATCGGTTGTACTCAACATACACACTCTACACAAGAGTGAGATCCAAGCCTCTGGGACTAAGAGCAGTTAAAATCTCACAAGAGCAGATTTTCCAATGGCAACTGTCTGGAACATACAGTCTGTCTAAGGAGAACTTCCTCCCTTTCGGCAAACCCATTCACAACATATAGAATCAAGGTAGAATCAAGGTAGCAACTGTGGCTCTCAGATATTTAGGCTATGCAACACATAAAGTAATATTAGAAGATAATGCTTGTTGTTTTTTGTAAGTATCTGGCACAACAATTCTAAAACAATGATGTAATATTTTCTTGTCCAGTAGAACTGATCAGTCTTAATTAGGCCTCAAATTTACCAAAAGTGTATGTTGTCATAGTAACTAAACAGGATATAAAACAAAGTTTCTTTGTTTCATTGAGGAAAATTATACAGACTTATTTAAGTAATAGTGTTGTCAGGATCATGTCTCCTCCCAGCTCTACGCTGCAGCGTTCCCAGTCACCCAGCTACTGATGAGCTTCAGCTGCGCCTCGTGAAGCCATCAGTATTTAAGCCCAGCTCTTCCTTCCTTCCATGTCCGGGCTCGTGACGCTACCGTTACGACGGGGACACATTCGCTATTCCGGCAAAGGAGCTTACTAACCTTTCTTCTGTGTGATCTTCCAATCCAGGTTCCGCTTCCAACTGTTCCAGCTACTCGGGCTTCCAGGTCCCGTGGAGGCGATCACGTCTGCCGCTGAGCCGAGGCTCCCTCTCTCCATACGTCTGTTCCAGCGACCTGGACTTTCAAGTCCAGCGGACACATTCCCGTCCGCCTCTGAGCCGAGGCTCGCCCAAAAGACGACTCGCGAGATCGGCTATCTCGCCACGGCTGTGCAGGGCCGTACATGCGTTTGGCTGCTCCTTAGAGCAGCGTCTCTTAAGTTCTCGTCCTTCTAAATAAACCATCTTTGAGTTGATTCCGGTGCCTGTGTGTCCATCTGTTACAAGTGTGTTTTTAGATATAATACATTATTTTACTTAACAGTAAAGTTATTAACAGTAATTGAATAAAATAATTAATTGGTATTGGTAACTTTTAGGATGATATCATTACATTAGGGATCGCGTTCAATGACATTCTTTGGCAATTTAATAAAAAACAAAAAACAAAAAAAAACAATACCTTTGATTTAGTTCATTCAGTTAATTTATTCCATGCTTTATAGAATACCTTCGGCACCAGCACTGCTGTCAAAGGTATTCACATGCATTATTCAGGTAGAAGTATAGATACTGGGGATTAAAAGACGTCTGTAGAAGTTGAACTTTTTACTTTAGATTTTTATTAGATTTCTACTCAAGTAAAAGTACTTGCACTGAAACCAACTAGAACTGTTTTGGGTATATACTTTGGGTTCTTATTGTGCTTAAAGGTGAAAATGATCCCCAAACTATGTTAACACTATGCACCTATTTGTATTTTGCTCCATTCATTTCCTTCCTATTTTCTGTTATTTTTCAGGTACCTTTGTAACCGAATGCTGTCATATACTATGCTCTACATCAAGGATGCTATTAGCTAGATATACTGCTTGAGTTCATCCAAACTCCTGGTGGTTCCAAGCTTCTTACATTTCACTACATTTCACTTCTTACATTGTCCCCCATTGCACATTTGTCCCAATTTCCTGAAGTCATAATTGTGTGTAGATTTGTGATTATTTAAACACAAAGGTGTTATTAAAGTTGTTATAACATACTGATGTAGATAAAGAAGGCCTGGGATGCTATTAGTGTTACAGTTTATCCCGAAGGTGTTCAATAGGGTTAAGATCAGACCTATACAACAGGCCACGCAAGATCTTCACAGGGGTAAATAAATTGTGTAGGTCCAGCTTTGTGGTAACAGTTTGAGCAAGAACCGCATATAGGTGTAAAAGTCAAGGATCCCAATATTTTTCTACAATATAGTGAGCAGGTGGTTGAAAGTGAAGTAAAATCTCTGGTGTCCTCTAGTGGTTGGATTCACTTATTTTAATACAGATTTCTGTGAAATCGCTCCTAAACAAGCAGAAAAAATATCCACTTTTTAAGACTTTAAGTGGCAGACATCAGTCATATATATATATATATACATTCCCTCTTTTAAACAAGCTTTTAAAATTCCTTGGTCTTTTAGTAAACAAATGATATGATTCCTGATGAGATGATATGTTTTAATTGTGATTGTGTAAAGATGCTTTGTGACAATGACCATTGTAAGAAGCACTCTACAACTAAAATGGAATTGGATTGAATATGTGTATGATAAGCTAAATGTGTGTGGGTCATTGGTGGAGGACATGAGAAATATTTGGTTATGAGCTTCAATATGTTGATAATCTTATAATGGCACAAGAGCATGTAGACCTCAGAAGCACTCTGAAAATCAACATAAAGTACAGTGCTTGTCCTGGTTTTACAAGCATAAAAGAATAATAAGAATAATGTTCTTGAAATTTCAGTTCCTAAAGTTCAGAGAAACATGTTGCCACAGCAGCAGAAGCCATGCCAGGTCAGTAAGAAGGCCAGCTGTTGTTTTATGGTCCAGAATAGTTATAAATCAGCCCCCAGTGCATCTGCTGCAGTGTTTTAAAAATGCTATAGATTGAGCATTGTTTTTATCTATTCTTCCAAACATCAAAATACTGTATATCAGCATCACTGATCATCGTTTTGCATGAACAAAATAATATGAGAACAAATCTTCTGTCACATGCAGTCAAATAAAAAAGCCCCTCACGCTCAATATGCATGTCTCAAAGAATTGATTTCCACACATGGTATTCGGCAGCAGAATTTACAACAATTCATAAAGTAGCTGGATTCACATCATAGAAGGTTCACAAATAAGTACACAGGCATTCATTACAATGACCTTTTAAATCAAAGCACAATGGCCAAATCATATAACCTCTTTATACTAATCATTTACATTTATTGAAATTTGAGCTTCAAGATTCAACATTAACTCTGACCAATAATAATATATTGCTTTTGTTAAATTATAATACATCTGATAATAACTTAGGGGCCAAGCATTGTATATTAAAAAAAAAGAAACGAAAAAAAATATGATTAGTATTTTCAATATCTGGAAAAAAATATATATATATTAATTTGAAATGTACCTTACTTGAAGCAAAACAGGAATTATTTTTATATACTATGTCTCTAATATGTGGAAATATATCCAAATAATATAAACAAATATCTATTATAAATAGCAAAAGCATCTGTGCACATTGAATGTTTGTGATCTTCATATTCCCAGGCAGAAGTTCATTCATTCATTCATTCATCTTCTACCGCTTTATCCGATCTTCCCTCGGGTCACGGGGAGCCTGTGCCTATCTCAGGCATCTATGGTGATTAAGGCAGGATACACCCTGCATGGAATGCCAACCCATCGCAGGGCACACACACACTCACATTCATACACACATTCACACACTAGGGACAATTTTCCAAGGTGCCAATCAACCTACCGTGCATGTTTTTGGACCGAGAGGAAGCCGGAGAACCCGGAGAAAAACCCCCTGAGGCACGGGGAGAACATGCAAACTCCACACTGTAACGGTCGCGGTTGCGCTGCACAGACACACGGAGATTCGGGATTCAAAAAACAAAGGATTTATTAGAATAAACAAAACTGAGGAGACGCCACTCAAAAGGAGCGGCCAGATAGGCTAGGGAGCCTTGCGCGCCGTGGTCACTGGAGGACCGGAGATCTGGAGCGGACTTGGAAGTCCGGGGAATCGCGAGCAGGAGCGGGTGCGGACTTGGAAGTCCGGAATCTGGAGCCGACTGGAGATGGAACAGACAAAAGGTTAGACATATAGATAAATGTAGAACGGGTCCGCGACACTACCTAAGTGTTACAAGCCCGGACGGGGAATGAAGGGAGAGCCGGGCTATATAAAGGGAGAGGGAGAAGGAGCTAGGATATGGAACACCTGAGGCTGTTTAGTGTGTTTGTGTGTGTGTGTGTGTGTGTGTGTGTGTGTGTGTGTGTGTGTGTGTGTGTGTGTGTGTGTGTGGTAGAAAGAGACAGGTGAGGAGAGAGAGAGAGAGAGAGGAGAGAGAGAGAGAGAGAGAGAGAGAGAGAGAGAGAGAGCCGTGACACACACACACATGGCCGAGACGGGAATCGAACCCGGACCCTGGCGGTGTGAGGCGAACGTGCTAATCACTAAGCCACCGTGCCCCGCTCAGGCAGAAGTTACAGGCAGTAAATTAAGAAATCACTATATGGGCTCAGAAACACTTAAAAAAATTCTTGCCTATGGAGAGTGGGTCTCCAAAGAAAATATGTACTGTTATCAAACATATTCTATACATTTATGTGTATCTAACTTATTGGTAATATTATGGGTGATGTGCTGTGATGATCTGCAACAACAATTGTTTATTTAATCATTTCTGAAGAAAAAAAGACCTTTTTAATTTTCTACAGAATTTGATTTGCAAGAATGTCATAATAAATGAAATATTTTTCCTTGTTCATAAATGACAAGTGTTATCATTTATCATATATAATAATTCATACATTATTCATTCATTCATTCATCTTCTACCGCTTTATCCGATCTTCCTCGGGTCACGGGGAGCCTGTGCCTATCTCAGGCGTCTATGGGCATTAAGGCAGGATACACCCTGGATGGAATGCCAACCCATCGCAGGGCACACATACACACACATTCACAGCACACATTCATACACTAGAGACAATTTTCCAAGGTGCCAATCAACCTACCGTGCATGTTTTTGGACCGGGGGGAAACCGGAGAACCCGGAGAAAAAAAAAAAACCCCCTGAGGCACGGGGAGAACATGCAAACTCCACACACACATTCCCGAGACGGGAATCGAACCCGGATCCTGGCGGTGTGAGGCGAACGTGCTAACCACTACGCCACCGTGCCCCGCTCAGGCAGAAGTTACAGGCAGTAAATTAAGAAATCACTATATGGGCTCAGAAACACTTAAAAAAATTCTTGCCTATGGAGAGTGGGTCTCCAAAGAAAATATGTACTGTTATCAAACATATTCTATACATTTATGTGTATCTAACTTATTGGTAATATTATGGGTGATGTGCTGTGATGATCTGCAACAACAATTGTTTATTTAATCATTTCTGAAGAAAAAAAGACCTTTTTAATTTTCTACAGAATTTGATTTGCAAGAATGTCATAATAAATGAAATATTTTTCCTTGTTCATAAATGACAAGTGTTATCATTTATCATATATCATAATTCATACATTATTCCTTTTTTATTTTATTTTATTATTTTATTATTTTATTATTATTTGTTACACTGTAGATAGATGGCAAAAATTGGCTTTTGAATCACTAAATGGTTTCTTAAAAGTCTAAATAGGGGAGGGAGGGCGGGCGGGCCAGGGAAGTCGGCCGGGTCAGGGGGGCCAGGAGGTTCCGGCTTCCCTGGGAACCAAGGGCGGAGGAGCCGGCGGGTCAGGGACTGACGGGAGAGTGGGCCAGGGCGGAGCCGGCGGGACTGGGACTGACGGGACAGTGGGACTGTGGGCCAGGGCGGAGCTGGCGGGTCAGGGACTGACGGGAGAGTGGGCCAGGGGGGAGCCGGCGGGACTGATGGGACAGTGGGGCTGGGCGGAGCCGGCGGGACTAATGGGACAGTGGGCCTGGGCGGGAAAATGTCATAATAAATGAAATATTTTTCCTTGTTCATAAATGACAAGTGTTATCATTTATCATAAACATTTATCATTAATAATAATGATAATAATAATTCATACATTATTCCTTTTTTATTTTATTTTATTATTTTATTATTATTTGTTACACTGTAGATAGATGGCAAAAATTGGCTTTTGAATCACTAAATGGTTTCTTAAAAGTCTTTGTCCTATTTGGATTCCAAATACATGCAATAATTGGTCTTATAATTCATTCATTCATTCATCTTCTACTGCTATATCCGATCTTCTCTTGGGTCACGGGGAGCCTGTGCCTATCTCAGGCGTCTATGGTCATTAAGGCAGGATACACCCTGGATGGAATGCCAACCCATCGCAGGACACACACACACACACACACACATTCACACACACACACACACACACACACACATACACTAGGGACAATTTTCCAAGGTGACAATCAACCTACCGTGCATGTTTTTGGACGGGGGGACCGGAGAACCCGTAGAAAAACCCCCTGAGGCACGGGGAGAACATGCAAACTCCACACACACATTGCCGAGACAGGAATCAAACCCGGATCCCGGAGGTGTGAGGCGAACGTGCCAACCACTAAGCCACCGTGCCCCTGGTCTCCATAATATTAAATTATATTCATTGTTGAATATTCATCATATTCAAACATTAAGGAAAAGAAAAAAAAAACACATTTTGCAAAGAAAGCTTTAATTAGGTTATAAGTTCTGTCTTACAGGTACACAAACATATCAACAAATTATACATATTCATTCAAACCTAATTTTATATAAGCATAACAAACATTTCTTCAACATTTAAACACTGAACAGTTTTAAAAAAAGAAAACAACACAAATTTGAGAATTTAAAGCATGCTTGGCCATTCACTGAAGGAATTCCAGTAAAAAGGCAGTGGAATATCCACATCTACCTTTTTGCTGGTTACCTTTATATATGGCTGTGTGTGCTGTGAGGCATTCTTTGAATATTCAATTAGATTTTCAATGCCAACACGAAGATGGTTCTCTAAAACTGAGAGTGATTCACTAATCTCAGAGTTTAGTTTCTCCATGGAGAGCTCATTGTAGACCTCCTGAACCTTCGATTGTGCGTTGTCTTTGTACTCAACTGCATTTGTTTTTGCCTCTTGTATCTGCCTGGCAAGCTCCTGCATAGCTGGTGTTTTGCTGGCCTCGGTGTAAATTCCCTTTAGGTGGTTAGAAAGCTCATCTAGTTTCTCTGCCTTTAAAGTTGTAATAAACTCCCCTGTCTTTTTGATGCAATGTTTTACAAAGTCACTGATTTTATGCAGCAGGTTCTCCAGATTCAGACCTTCCCACTCCTTCATTGCTTGAATAATACGATCCTGACTGGCCTTCAAAGCTGTCCTCAGAGTCTTTAAAATATCTTTACCATTAACCACTACATTTGTATTAGGAAGGCTGAAATTAATTTTAATAACAAAACTTTCAATGGTGTCAGCTATCATTTCCATGAGGCTGGTAAATCTATTTGCGGCTCTCTTGACTGCCATTGAAACCGAGCGCCTCATCTTGTAGTACAACTCTTGACCAGTGAGCTTCTCTTCCAAACCTGGCAAGTGAAACTTGGTGTCACTCAGGAACTTCATTACAGCATCAAGTAGGACCCTGACATTGGTCTCGTACTGCTTTACTAGTTCTCTAACACTATTAGAAAGACGGGAGCTCACATCCTGGAAGTTGATCTCTGGTATACTCTTCATGGCTTTCTCCATCACTGCTTTAGTCTGCTGGCTCAGGTGTGCAACTGAGTTCTGAATTGCATCAAGTGCTATGGGGATCTTACTGTAGACTCTGTCAATATTGTTTGCGATCGCATTCTTAAGCTTCATAGCTGCACGATTAAGGTCAAAGCCAAAGTGATCTCTATGATATTTGTTGACAAATTCATAAAGAGCTGCGGCCATATCAGGCAGCCTGACTTTAATCCCTTTCACAAGGTCTAAGAACGCGTTAAGTTGCCAGGTAGTTTGAAGATTCAGCCTTTGTGAGTTCTTAAGATTAACCTTGAAACTCAGCAAGTCAGTGTCCTTGTCCGGAGTTGACTGTACATGCAAAGAAAGAAGTCATTTGTATTAAAATGTTGTTTTAGATGAGAATTTCATATTGTAGATTTCTGGTCATTTAACCTTGAACACATCAAATCGACTGTTAAACAAATCTTAAACAATTCTATTGTGCAAATGAAACAGCTTTCTTACCGAGGATCTGGTAAAGAATTTTGCATAATATTGAGATGGTGATCTTCTTGTTAGCTGAAATCCAACAAAGCCATCTGGGTGGGATACTGATGATGTGATACCGTTATTGTGGGAGGCATAGCGAAATTTCACATCGGCAAAGGTTTGGCTTGTTACATCAATATCCACTGTGTGTTTCGAGGGTCTGTGGAATATAATCAGTATTTGATGATTTGGACTTATTTGTCGAGATGTATTTTTTCAACTTGTTTTTTTAAGCTGAAATAATAATTATGCAGTTACCTTGAGTCAGAAGGCTCTTCACGTTTAATTCTGCACAGGAAATTAAACAAGATTCATATTTGAATTGCTCAACTTTAACCAAAAAAAATGAAATAAATATTCATAGTAGGTGGCATATTGTTTTCCCTTCAAAGCCTTCCCAGGTGTTTAGGGATATTGAGAGAAAAATCTTAAAAGAATTTGCAACAGAAACTATGACACAAGAGAGTGATTGCCATTACCTCAGATTCTGATGAAGATCGTGCTTCCAGGTCACCTTTACATCATTGTGGGAGAAGGTGCATTTTCCATCCAGACTCATGGCCCCATTATCCAATGAGACACTGGCGACAGCTTAGTAAAGAATGTGCAGAATAGTATTTAGTATGGAAAGCTTAGTCTATCTTGAAAATAAGCTTATTCTACAATTGGCTTGTATTAATATTAGGGCTCTCAGTAGATTAAAATGTTTAATCATGATTAATTGTACAATTCACACATTTTTCTGTTCTCATTGTACCATAAATGAATACTTTTCATGTTTTCTATACTCTAACTAATTATGACAGAGCTTACAAATATATACATTTCATCCAAAATATCACCCTTTAATAAAATAATACATTACTTTGCATTTGTTTCATTCTGGAAATTATTTTTGTATTAATTTCTTGTTAATGAATACATTTCTTATTAATATCTATGTATTTTTTAATGCTTGTTTTAAGAGTTAAAACACACAATTAAACTAGTATGTTATGTTTTGTTTGCTGTCCACTGGTGATATGTTTAAGTTCCATACGGTAATATACAGTAATATAGGGAGGAGCTAGTAGGAGTAATTCAGGCAAACTTGGGAAGTGTAAGATATTGCACATTGCTGGTGTTTTTTTTGTTAATTAAGCACATCTATCGCCTCTTTTATAACATCACAAGCATTAAGGAAAGTCAAAGCTGAAATTATATGGGAAGGCCACAAGCTTAAGTTTCTTTATAAATTTGTTGATTTTATTGTTCAACATGAAAAGTACCCAGTGTCTCGTTCAACTGCCAACACAAAGCAGAGTAAAGGAGCAGATCGCTCACATGCACTGCTTTAATCATGTCAACATTTATTCTTTATTAACATAATTATTGTGCCTTATTAATGCATTATTAACGTAACTTTGATGTAACTTCGTCCTAAATAGTATATGTCAGAAAATGCTTAAATGAATTATTACCTTCTAGGTCATATGATAGGAAGGTCATGGTGGATGTGCAGGAGGACTTCAGTGTGTAAGCAAAGCCTGGATCCTTGTTCTCTACTTTTGCAGTCCATGTATTGGTGTAAATCGGAGAGGAAACTTTGACAGAGGTGGAGAGGGCACCAAAAGATGGTATAAATACACTAACAGGTAAGTGAAGCGATATCTCTGGGATTTCGATTTTCTGTTCCGGGATTGTTATTGCTGGCATCTCGAAATTGCATAGCGATTTAATGGGGTCATCCAGGCTGAAAGTGTGTTCACCAATGGTGAAAGATTTAGGCAGTGTAATTGGTGAGATTGTGACTTCGTATTGAGGTAGTTTCAAAAGCAAGAAAGCCATTTTGTCCATCATGTATTTGGTGCTGATTTCAAAGCTGGGAACTTTGACCTTTGGCAATCCAGGCAAAGCTATATCAAATGTGTCCATGCTGATAGAATCCGGGACTTTCAGGTTTTGTAGATCTAAGGTAAAGGATGGCACTCGTAAGGTTGTAAGAGGCAGATCAAAAGTTGGAACAGTGATGACAGGTGGGATGGAAATAAAATCCTGCATGTCAATGTTTTCAAGTCGCTCATCCATTTTTCTTATAGTCTCTGGAATCTGCTTCATCCACTTAGGCACTGCTAGTGTGGTTTTTGGAATATTAAAAACGACTCCATTTTCAAATACCTTTGCAGGCAGTGAAAACAGTGTTCCATCCATGCTCTTAGTGTACACTAAATCAGTAGCAACCTTAAGGGACTGTAATTGGCTAGGGCTGGTGGTCTCATCAAATTTCATCACGTCCCATAGTGTTTTTTGATAGATCGGTAGGATGATATACTTCAAAAATGCAAGATGACCTTCGGCAAATTGCGTAAACTCCATCCGTATCTCAGATTGATCGTTGGACAGCATCAGATCGCTGGAATGTTTAGCTGATGCTAGTTGTTGCTTGCTATTCCAAATGAACTTCTGGTTACTTGTGGTGAGAGTTAGATCCACATTCTCCATTATATTTGCAAGTCCAAGGTTAGATGGCTGTGAAATATCAATGTTTATACTAGATGACAGGGATGTCAGTGGAACAAACTCAAAAGTTCCCTTTGCAGAGTGCTTTCCATTAGTTGAAAAAGATGCAATATTTACCTCATTGTTATTTGTATAATTCATTGTGACATAAATACGTCTGAGAGCAGCCTCAAGTTCTAGGTTCTCAGTCATGTCCACATTCCAGACTTTAGCCTTTTTGTAATCGAAATCAGAGGACAAAGCTGTTTTTACAGTGAAACGCAGACCGTTGGTATTTAGATAGATTACGGCATCGTTGTCGAAAGATTCTGAAAAATGTCCCTTCTCCATTATTGTCCCATCTGCTTTTCCCCTCAAAGAACTCTCCACGGAGAAATAGGATGAGAGTGCTTCAAGCTCGAGAGCATGTAGCATGGTCCCCTTTCCTTCTGTTTTAAATGTTGGGAATGTATATGTGTATTCAACCTTTGTGTTTGAGGCAAGATTAGGCTTGGTCTTGGTATTCCCACGAAGTTGCTGATTTAATTCCAGTGTGAAAACGGGCAAGTTGATGTTAATTATATTTGCTAGAGACGACTCGATACTCCTCTTGGTGAGACTGAAACTGCTGTCATGAGTAAATGCGGCATTTTTGTGCTCCAGTGACAGAGTTGTAGCCACTTTCAGACACCTCTTTCTTGAGAAGCTAGTTGTACCATCAAGTTTGGCCTTAAGGAACTCAAACACGGAGGAGGAAGATGCTCCAACCTTGAGCAAAATATCGGATTGGTTGTAGAGGCCTCCATTAGAATTCACAGTAATCACAGGTGACTTGAATGAGAAGTCATAGGTTACATTTCCAAGAGCAGGTATCATGATGTTGTTCTGAATATCTGGTAATGTGAATGTAGGGAGTGTCATCTCCCTGAGGGTCTCAGGCACATGCAAGACTGGCAATTCTAGAGATGGAAGGACAAGAGTATAAGAGGGCACTGAAAAACCCATCATAGGGACTTTGAAACTTGGCGTGCTAACCTCTTTGGGGATGAAATAGCTGAATGCAGGCAGCTCAACTCTGAAGGCTGATACTTCAATATTTAACACAGGCAAAGTGTATCCAGGGACAGTGAAGTACCTTGGGGGCTGGTCTGAAGTGTCAATATTGAATTTTTCAAACTGGGTCCTGGCTTGATTATAAGAATTTGTTAGGGCATCAAAGATTCTATCCCGTCCGAGTTCAAAGTGTACTCCTAAGATTTTAGCATTTTCTTTAATTGATTCATAGACGGGCTCCAGACGGAGGTTAATCGTGTGTTTGTCCTTGTTCTTTTGGTACTGGAGTTTAAAATCAATGTCAATTGTTTGTTGAGGAATGGTAAGTAGGTCTTTCAGGCCATAATCTTCCCACAAGGAAATGTCTTTCATCATGGGAGTTTTCGTCTCAATGTATGGCAATTCCATTTCTGGAATAGTTAGCGGGACAGTCAAAAAGTCAAGATTAGCCTCGCCATTTACTGATGCATAGAGGCCTGCGTCATTTTCATTGTTTTCTAAAGTGAATCTGTGGTTATATTTGTATTGGTTAAATCGAGCTAAACCCATCCAAAATACATGTTGTTTTTCAGAGTTGACAATCATCTTATAATCTTGCTGGAGATCAAGCTTTCCAGTTAGTTTAAGGGGCAAGACTATTTTAGTGCTTCCCTTATTTTTGCAGTCCAGAATGATCTCAAATGGTTGCACCAAAAAATCACAAGAATTTGAAATTGTTCCACTGACTCGTCCAGTCAGTTCTGCATTATGTGAGGCTGTTAGTTCAATTCGGAGACCCTCGGTTTGGGCTTTCCCTGTCAGACTTATCAAGTTTTTCTTCATGAAGGGCGTCTCTGTCTCGGCGCTGACATCGACGACGATATGACTCAGGATGACAGATTCAGCTTTTACCGATTGCTTTGCTTTCAGAATTTTGCTGTTTGTCTCACCGTCAAACGTCAGTTTTGCAGTTCCTATGTTGACACTAAAGTCTAGATTGCTCTTGTGTATTCCTTCGTCAGAATAGTCCTTGATTGACCATTTCCCATTACCCACATTTCTGCAAGTCACAGAGATGGTTCCAGATTCAAATTTAGCTGCGGCATTTTTTGTGAATGTGGCCTGACTTGAGATTTTCATAGAGGGGATGTTCAGCTCATGATTGTATGCCGTGTCCATATTTACAGATATCCCGTTCTTTAGGACAACTCCTAAATTGTTTGTTAAGTCAGCTTTGTAGATTTGAGTTGTAGATTTAGCGTTTGTCTTCACTGTTGCCTCAGCTGAAGGGCCTCTGAAAGTAAGCGAACCTTCATGATTGATAGTGAAAGCCATGTGCTTGGCTTTTACGGTCTCTCTTATCACCATTTTCTTCATTTTAGGGGCTTCAATCTGAAGCATTGCATCCAAAGAGTATCCAAGAACCTCTAGAGTTGATTTGACCGTTGAAGACAGAGTAGCTTTGAACTGTGGCTCTAAGCTGGTGGTAGTTGTATTCTGAATTGCTGCTGCTGTCATTACTGTGTAGTGTGGCGAATTAAATCGAAACTCTCCATATAGCTTCCCAAAAGCAGGTAAACACGGTTCTAGTGAAATCCGAGGCAGCTTGACTTCAGGAATAGGCAGCATAGTGATCTCAAAATTATCCAGTTTTAATTTCGGTATAGTTATTTCAGGGATCTTTAACTCCATAAGTCTGATCTCTCCAAGAGTAATATCGGGCAGGTAATACCAATAGAGTGCTTTTAAGTCACCAAATGTGGCCTCAGGATCCAGCTCTGGAATTTCAAACGCCTTGATCTGATCAATGAATTCAATGATCCTCTGCTTAATTTCCTCAATGCTAATGGTGACAGATGAAACATGGATCACGTTCAGAATTGTGAATTCGGGTATGGTTATCACAGAGGGAATGTCGATATCTTGGAGTTTATTCAGGTTTATGTCAAACGCAGGAACTTGAAGTGTTGTGAATGGAATTGTAAAATCCGGTATCTCGATATGTGCCATTTTCAGAAAATTGATCGCTTCTTCCACAGCTTGTTGAATCTGAGTAAGAATTTCTTGCTCATCAGATACCTTCCTTATAAGCTCCATCAAGTTAAGCAAATGTGATGAGATGAAGGCAAGCATATTGTTGTAGGATTCGCTTGCTCTTTCCAAGTAAACAAGGATTTCATCTCTTATGTCCATGTCAGAGATCCTCTGTCTCATATCGTCAAGGGTGTCCTGGATCTTCAGTTTGATATCCTTGTAGGCTGTTCTGTCGATCAGACCCTTAATAATCCTATAAAGCTCAGCGACCTTAGTGCTTTTCAGTTTCTCTAGATACTTGACAGTAGAGGAATGCATCTCTCTTAGAAATTCCCTGGATGCCTCTATTTTCTGTGGAATTTCATAAAGTATTATTTGTTCATTAATATAATTTCTTACTTTGCTGATAATCTCATTGGCTTCCTTGACAAATTCGTTGTAATCAAAAGTCTTGAGATTCTTAATAATCGTCTGGATATAATCATTCAAGTCACTGATGTTTTGTTTAATGTCAACTGATTTCAGTTTACTAACAGCGGCATTAAGCAGTTCAATGGTTTTGTCTGAGATGTATTCAAATGGAATGGACTTTAAAGTCTCTACCACTGCCACAACAGTCTTGTCGATTTTGTACTGCTTGATAAGAATGGTAGCTTGTTCTACAGCAATTTCCAGCCTCTTCTTAATCTCATATCTCTGAAACAGCTCGGTTATTTTTGAGTAAGCGTAGTTGATTTTTCCCACCACTTCGTATTCCTCAATCCAGTTGACAATGATGTCCTTCATGGAGTCAATCACTTTTTCGATGTCTTCTGCCGGGATGTGATCAGACAGCTGATTCACATACTGCTCTAGATTCAATGAGTTTATGTAATTGATCACATCCTGAACAATTGTTGTAATGTCAAAGGCGTCTACTGCTTGCTTTAGTTCACTCAAAAATGTTTGAAGAGTTGCTTTAATATCATACTTGGCATCCAGGTTTTTCAACCAAGTCATGCTGCCTTCCTGCAACTTTTGCAGATCAATTTGTCTAATTACATCTTCAAATGCATCAATGACTTTCAGGATCGTACTAGTAATGCCATATATTTCATCGAAGCTTTTGAGCTTATTTCCAATTATTTCCAGAATTTTTGTCCATGATCGACTTTCAATAAAATCTTTGGTTTGGTCTTTAATGTCCTTTATTGTTACAGCTAAATCAATTAAAGCTTTTTCTGCAGCATGCTTGAGTTTCTCCATGGATGCTTCTAAATCTTTCAGGGTAACTGCATAGTCATGGGCCAAAGAAACCACCTTATCCTTGGCCATATTTAATTTAGCCTCTACATCAAGTTCTTCCATGAAGTAATTCACATTTTCTGGGACTTTTTCCAAGTTCTCTCTGAACCGCCTGATGAAATCATTGATATCCAAGCCATTAAGGTACTGCTGAAGGGACTCGAGAATATTCACAATTGAGGTTTTCATTGTCTCAAAGGTGGCAGGAAGGCTCTCGATGAAGGGTAAATCAATAATGTGACAGTCGCTGTTTTTATCATACTTGAGGAAACCCGAGATGCCGAATTCCTGGCTGTCCAAAGCATTGTCACTTGATTGTCCAGACAAAAGATTTGTGTTGAGGACACTAGAGAGCTGTATTCCAATATCTGTGTCTTTGTTGTAAATACTGATGTCTTGATTGTATGCATGATTGTTCAACTTTGACTTGAATCTCCAGGATATGGACTGTTCGTTGGGTATCAACAAGCCATCGAGTTTGTTTTCAATGTGAGTTTCTGCTGAATTTCCATTTGGTAACATGTGTGTGGAAGATGCTCTCCAGTCATGAGACTTAGCAATTGCGAAAGGTTCTGCTTTTAAGAGGAGCTTGCTGTAGAGTTGTCCAGTGTGCTTTCCATACCAATTCAATGACCCATCAGTATTCAAAATGGCATCAACCGTAAGGCTAAATGGTACTGCCATTGTTCGGATGACATTCTCGAGGCGCAAAGCTTTGGAATTAAAACGGGTCTCGCTTTTAAAAATTGAAGACAATCCAGCAAATTCCAGTTCGACATTCTGCCTGATCTGGGACCCCAAAACGTCTCCGGTTGAGTCACATTTTATCGAACCACTCAAATCAAAATAATTGATTCCACAAATGGTCTTAATCATGTCCTCTTTATATGTACCAGCAATGCTTCCTGTTGCTTCCAACTTTAAAGGCTCCATCTTCAGAGAGCCATCATTGCTGAAGGTGATGTCAAACATCTCAACTTTACTGTTGGAGAGCACAGAGGTAACAAACGGCTTCATGTTAATCTTGATATCATGGTTGTAGGATGCGCCATCACAGATCAGATTGTCTATTTTGGAGTGGAATTCCAATGTCCACAGAGTTATAGTCAGTGCATGAGTGCTTTCAGTCTTCATTTTTTGTAAGGTTCCTGTCATAGTGTTGGAGGCGGTAAGACCCTGCTTATCCAGAACAAAATTTAGTGTGTTTCTTGCATCACCGTCAAAAGCATTGCCTTTAAAAACACTGTTTAATTTAGCATCACTTTTGGAGATCTTTCCATTTACATTCAATTCTAACATACTGTCCTGGCCTAATGCCTTAGTTATAAGAGACAGGGAGGCACCATCTGTTCCATCAATACCAGCAGTTAAGACATTTTCAAATGTCAGTGAGCTACACTGATAAGTTGTTGTACAACTTGTGGCCAAGCCATTCCTTCCAATAGTAAGTGTGCCTTTGTGCATTCCATGGATTTTGGCAAAGTTGAGCAAACCATCCAAATTCACTTCAAGTCCTTTGTCATTCAGAGATCCCATGAGCACTGAGTATGCTCGATTTTGTGTATCATCAGCCTGGGTCTCAAATTTGAAAATGGCTCCTTCCTTTGTCATTTGTAGATTGGTTTGCACACGAAGTGCATTGTCCAGTGCCGTAATGATAGCATCTGAATTCAAAGACCATTTGCCATCTTTGTATTTCACTTCTGCTAAATGCTTCAGAATATCCTGTAGTGCAGTTGTTTTGGACACAATGGACAACTCGTTGTTGCGATATTCTCCCTTGACCACAGTTTGACCCTCGATGACTGAAGAGTCAAATTTCAAGGCAGATTCTCCTTTTGCTTCCTCTTTAAGGAAATCAAAGGTGTACGTTTGAGTGTATGTGGTGTTGGCATAGAGGGGTCCTATTCTAAAGACTCCATATATATCTCCATCTCCAGTGAGCACAAAGTCTTTGGAAGTTGCTTGAGCAGAATAATGCAGGGAGGTCCCTAATCCACATGGGCTTGTTGCTTCAAACTTGAACATTTCTGTGAGCTTGCCTGAAGTAGTCTTACTTTCAAGTACACTGAAGCTAGCATCAAGGAACTCGTGGTTCAAGGAGCCATTCACAAGGATCTTATACTCATCTGTATTGCCAGTTGCCAGAGCTGTACCTGGATGAAAAAAAGAATAAATAAATGAATTAATAATTGTATATATCAGCCATTTTTTAAAGGTGAGATTATGTACATGATTCAAATACCTTCAATTTTATAAGAGAGAGGTGTCACAGGACTGGTAGCAATAGCTTTGTACTTAGCAATGTAGCTGACAACATCATCACTGTAATTTCCGCCTTGGAATGAGCCTTCCCAATCATAGAAGTTGCTGTTCATTTTAGCCGAAACCTCTCCAATGCCAATCAAAGGCAATGGCAAGTCCAATCTCTTAGGGAATATGATGGCGGGGAGCCTGTACTCAAATCCACCAAAATTCAGCTCGAGGGACGGCACATTAATAGCGGGGAGTGATATCACAGAGGGGAAGTTTAGCTCTCTTGTGGATTTCCCAGCAAATGGATGAGGCAGTGAGAAGTATAGTCTGTCCTTGTTGAACTCGTACCGGAAGAATGCTTCACTAAAATTAACACAAAAGAAAGTTGTATTTAGTCACTATGCAAAGTTAAATATACAAGTATTTGAAAATTGCCTGAATTCTTGTGACATTTATGATGTAATAGCATGATAAATTACTCACGTATTGAAATACAGTTTCTCTGGCATGGAGGGCAGAGAGAATTCTGGGATGTATCTCTTGCTCCTTAGATTCTTTACATACGGAATGTCTCCTCCAAATTTTTCAAGCCAAATGTTACCTGCCTGAAGATGCAAAATATAATAGTTACACTCTAAAAAGTTCTAATGTTTAACTGCATAACAGTAATGGATTTAATTATGACCTAAATTATAACACAAAATTAAGATTTTCAATAAACAATCTAGGATGCAAAAAACAATCATATAGCTTGGCTAATCACACTTACAGTATCTACACAAAATTAATATAGTACAATAAAAGAGTTTTAAAACACGTACCTCTATCCCCTTTGAGACAATATGACGAAGTTTCATATCAGTTTTAGCCACCTTTTGATCAAGGATGTCATCGACTAACATTTGTAGCTGGTTACGGTAGCTTTCAAAGTCTGGGATGAGTTTTGTAGCATCAGAATTCACATCTGATTTAATCTCCAGCTCAATTGTGTGATAATCTACAAAACACAATGCATAAATGGCCTTATGAGAATAAAAATAAAAATGACATAGAATACATCCAGCAATTCTCATGTTATAAACAAAAATTCATTTAGGCTTGCAATACCATATTTAAGAATAGCTTTCTGCAGCGATGAAGTCTCTGGGGTGTTGAACGCTGTTTCAAGTTGTAAAACAAGGATATTTGTTTTCTTCACATTAACAGTGGTAGAAGCATCCAGCTGTAGAGCAGGGACATCCATCTTCAGCATTACCGTTCCTTCTGTCCTAAAATCCAGTCTGCATACAGACACAGATCCTGACTTTAGTCATATGAGAGAACTCTATTAAGCATGTATTAATAGAATTATTAATGGAATTATTAGTGGTGCTACAGTGATACAGTGGTGATATTAAATACCTATTACATAGCTGACCATGATATAATCAGATTTAAAGCAACACAATTCATGTCAGGATATATAATGTGTGTTAAAAACAGTGAATTTACTCGTATTATTGCAATGTGAAATTCTTTTGTCCTACAATTTACCCGACAAGTCCAACCAAGGACATTTGAAGATTCTTCCTGTTGGTTACATCAAATGTAATACCATTCATCTTTTTTCCTTTTACAGTAGCTTCTGTGGCCGCCAGCCTAATACCAGACTCAACATCCAAGTCGGGTATTTGAAGTTCGCCAGTCAAGATTTTTCTGTTACGGTTGTATTTCAAAGTCGCAGTAGCTACCGTAGGTGTGGCGCCTAAAGGAAGAAGAGAAATTATATTGTTTATGTGTATAAAATGAATATTGATCTGTAATAGCACATTTTCTCATTCATAACACATCCAATCCACTTCATGAAGAAAGATTTTAAATTAGCTAATAATCTGTCAGTTGAGAACCTCCAACACTTATACATATCTGCAGAGATGGGAAGTAACGGAGTATAAATACTTCATTATGTACTTAAGTAGATTAAGTAGAAGGATGTGTGTACATTTGCACCTCTGAATATCTGCCATGACTTACCCTCAGCCTTAAGCGAAACAACCAGAGAGTTAACCTTATGACCTTCCTTGCCTTCCTTCAGCACTTCATAAGTGGCAGTCGCTGTGTATTCTGATACATCTCCAGTAGGCTGAAGTTCCACCGCAAACCTGACAGTACAATCAGAGAAACGTATTAAACATGGGTGTTTTCTCCACACGGGTCATACACGGTGAAATGTATTGTATTGATTCTATACACTGATTGATCCAAACCACTGACGCATTAAAAAATTCAGGATGCCGCCAGTAAAAATTATGGGTTTATTGTTTAAATTGTCTTTCAGTTGTCATGTAATACTGTAAAAAGGTGTAAAGTTTTTAAAGAAGCATTTAATTTGTATTTAGTGTATAATCAAGATTACATAATTGTTATGAGGTCTATATCATTGTGGAGTATTTGCATTATTAAAATGATCAGCAGGTGGTCAACAGCAGGTGTTATATGCGTATGTGCGATGTACATGAACTTTAACGGGGAGTATCAGTTTCACTATTGCCATGTTTGCTTACCTACTGTCTCCGGTCAGGGGGAAATAGGGGGCATGGACAGAGTTGATATTATAGTAATTAAGCACAGTGCAGAAATTCATTCCAGGGAGAATGGAGCTGCATTGTGTGGAGTCAGATTTCTGTTCCTCATTAGGAGACACTTTCTTGGTCATCGTGGAGGTGACTGAAAAGAGCTCATTGCTGTTTGCAAAATAACATTAATGAGTGAAGCATCTCAGTCATAATTTTACATCACAAATATATATGACAGACATGCCATTCGTGTTCTTTGGGCTGAACCATCTTCATTTCTAGCTGACCATCTGTCATAAAGCCACAGATAAATAAATAAACATTCCTAACCTAATAGTATCTGTAAATCTGTCATTTTAAACCATCTTTCCTTTACATTAAATTAAACACTTGTTCATAAACAAAAGCCACCCAGTTTGATTTTTGAGGTAGTAGTAACATTTGCTAGTTTCTTCCTCGATTCTGCAAAATATTCTACACATTATGTTTTAAAAAATACATCTAATTGTGGTCAATTTTGCATTAAAAAAACTAATTCCCGGAAATATATGTACATTTATCATTCAACCACAACTTTCTGTTTCACTGAGAATCGAATACGCGTTGGCACAGAGATACATCAGAATGTGGAAGATTAGACAAAAGTGAATGTTCATTAGTTCTTAGCATTTTTGATAAATACGGTATATCAGTTATACCAGATGCGGTATATCAGTTTTGATAAATACGGTATACCGTATATACTGATATCGAGTTTGTGTCTTGCAACACGAATCATCAGATGAATGTATTACACTCTTGTTACTATTGTTGTTTATTTTTAATCTTACCTGACACTTAGCAGTTCTGTATTTTCCTTTGTCACAGGGATGGAAAGCTTAACTTGATTGCCAGTCATTGTAAGTTTGGAGTTCAAGGCACTCTCATGGAATATGTTTGTGTGCATTCTAATTCCAGCATCTATAAATTCGGGGAAATAGATGCCCATCTGGGAAATAAATTCCACTCCCATTGATGGCCGGAATGTGAGTTGTTGCTGTCAATAATAATAGAAACGATTACAATCAAAAGCCTGCACGACACCCAGATCTTTCCAAGATTTTGGACAAAACAATATCTATTATATAATTTACAAGTGACTAATATCATCTTCATATACATTGTATAATTAATCACAGAACGTTATTATAACAGTATACTACTAAAAATGTAGTTACTTATTAGAGCCAGACAATTAGAGCCAAACTGATTTTCATTTTTCATACGTAAGTATTATGTAAAGCTGCTTTGAGACGATGACAAATTGTAAAAGCGCTCTACAAATAAAATCAAATAAATAAAATAAATTATTTGACCAACAGACTATCTGATTAAGGCTTTAGATTAAGTTCATCAGACTGTTGATTAAGACTGTGGTGTGCCTTTTACCATGCTGCGTTCAAACTTCAGGCCTCCGGTTGCACCAGGAGCAAATATTCCAGCCAAGGAGAACTTTAGCGGAAAGCCAGAACCTGTGGGTAGTGTGAAGGCTTCATCCAGGAACATGTAGTGAGCATAAACCTCTTTATCTTTTCCATTTAACAGATTTTGCAGCAACTGCAGACATTAAACAAGTTATTTTTAGATGATTTTTAAATACATATATAGTGTTTCAGCTGGTGCAGAGGTATAATTACTTAAGTGGACCAACAGTACACACTTGTGGAATGGCGTTGTAGAAGTTGTTTTTGTATGTTATCAGAGTTTCAAGAATGCCAGTGAGCTCACTGAGCTTCATGTATCCCAATTCTGTCCCCAGGAGCTGGAGGTAGGCCATGGCTTTAGGGGATTTGTCATTGTCTTTAAGGGACTTGAGGCCTTCTCTCAAATTTTCAAAGTTGTCCTTAATCTGTTCCAAAGTGTTCTGGAATATCTGTGGAGAAATCAGGTCTATAACATCCATTTGATTTTTTTCCAAAAACACTTTATATAATATGTCTATTATTCCTTGTATACCTCTCTCTTCATCCTGCTGCCTTTCAGAGGAGCAACCAATTTTTCAAGAACCTTGCTGATTTGGGGCGGAGCCCGATCATTTGCCCAGTACATAGCTTTGGAGATAGCATCAGGAAAATATCCATTTTTACCAAAGAGGGCCTCGATGGTTGATTCTAACCCTTCACTCTCCAGACCAATCTGGGAAAACAAAACAAAACAAGAAGGAATTTAATTAAGCATGTTTTTTTTATCTGTCCTCATTAGATTTACTAAACTGCATTAAACAATACCTCTAGCAGCTCCAAGTTGAAAGAATCGAGAGTGGTTGCCAGTGTTACTTCTCTAGGCATGTAACTGGCAGAGTCAAAGATAACATTGTTCTCTACAGAACCAGTCCATGGAATATTAATCTTGTTATTACAAGAAAACTTTGTGAAATCCATAGGCGATAAGTCCTTATCACTCTCCAAGGCTTTTTTAATGTACTCCTTTGCTCTGTGTAAGAGAAATAGTGTATATATTTATTGATGTGTTTATCCAATGTGTGTGTGTGTTTTGTACTTATTTCACATTTGCTTGTCTTTAAACTGTCTTTTAACTAATAGATATATAATATATAAGCTCGTAAAACATACGTCTGGAGATTTGGGTCTTCAGTGTCCAAGAGATTGGTGATGTGAGACACAACAAAGCTTTTGACCTGCAGATCTTTCTCATTTTCAAGTGTCTTTAGAACCTTCTGGACTACATCAGGGCTCCGCATTAACATTAAATATGCAGCAATACGTTTCTGGGTGGGGGCTTCAGTGTCCTGATACTGCTGCAAGAGGGCTCTAGTCACCTGGAAGGCATGTGAAAACACAATGAGCAAAAAAATAAATGTAAGAATTTGTCTGACAGTAAAACATTTATTAAATAATTGTTTAAAACGCATTGTTCACTTGTAGATTCGACTTACATCAGAGTCGAGTTTCATCAGTCTGAACGCATGAATGGCTGATTTTTGTACTGACAAAGAAGCATCTTTCTGGCGCATACATCTTACAAGAGAAGCTTTCAGAGATGTAAATTTCTCCATGTGTTTTCCCATGACACCAGTGATCTGCAAAACATTCCTGTTTAGTCTAATTCTCAGTAATTGTATGTATATGTCAATGTTTATCTTAACAAAAATTCTTAATAAATTCTGCTAAAAAAATGCAAACTAAAATATTGGGTTTTACCCTCAGTGTGAGAAATGTTTTGTCCTCATCTCCTGAGCAGTCACCCAGCATAAAATCTATGAACTCTGCTACCTCTTTCACTTCAGGAACATCAGTTGCCTGATTTTCAGAGAATCTACAAAACAAATTGAAACATATTCAGTGAAAAAAGGTATTAAATGATACATATTAAAAATAGTACATATTAAATTATTAAATGATGAGACTGGAAGATTCACTCACTTTTTCACTGTGTTCGCGAGAGCGTACATGATGGGCTTGCTCTGGCGATGCTGGGCCATGCTAAGAATGTCTCTAAGGCGTTGTGGACTCGCTTGTGGCAGAAGACTCATAGCATACATTATGGCATCTACTTCCCAAGCAGGCTCATCAAAACCTCTCAGGATTTGCAGAATAGCACTGGTACATTCATTGGTTCCACACTGGAGCAGAGCTTGCCAGGTCAGCCATTTGGAAATCTCAACCATTTCCACAACAGCCAAAGACAAGGTCTCGTTCTTCATTCCACGGATCTGGGAAACCAGTTTATGGAACAGGCGTGCCCTATCCTGATTCTTTCCCGTACGAGGTAGGTCATTGAGGGTTTTCATCAAGGTAACCGTGTCCTCTCTGGTCTCGATAAAAGGTGTGTTTTCCATTTCATCTTGGAAAAGTGTTTTCTCAGATGTTTCTGTTGAAAATAAATAGAGACGAACCGTGAAAGCATATTCCTGTAGAGATTTCTCAGGAACATTCTCTGAAATCTTGATCTATATTTCCAACAAAATCTCTTGGTTTCTATTTAAAAAAATACTAAACTGGCCAACACAAGATGACATGTCTATGGAACTTTATTAGAGATCATAAACAGTTTCAGAAACAGTTTGTATTGCTATATTGCTGTATTGTATTGATGAAAATTTGCATGTACTTTCCTCTAAGGCAGAGGTGCAGTAATTAAACAGCAAATGGGGTGCAAATACATATTTTAAGGTCCAATATCTGTAATACTTTGTTTTTGCATGCGGGTATTGCATTTTAACAAGAGAATGCAAACACCAGAAAATACGCACAACTGGAGTTACAAACAGATTTGCTACTAGGAGACTCAAACCATAGCAGTAAATGTCTTTTCCCATTAAATTGTCACCCATCTGTAACTATGATATTATGCAATATACATACCATCTATGTTAAAGTTCCTGTTGTTAATCTTCACTGATTCTTGCAGAATCAGACTCTGTTTCACTTCAGAAGAAACACCGTACTGGGCTCTAAACATAATGGTAGAAATAGATAGAATGATTCAATTCAGTCTCATGGCATTTTGCGGTAGAGACAGACAATAAATCTATTGGTTCATGTTCATGGAAATGAATTTCCTGATTAAGTGTTGGAAGATTTATAAAAGAATAACAAATGAGAATGAAACCAATACAGTGTTTGTAGTACCCTGTGTCAAAAAGAAAAATGTGGCTTTTCAATTAAAATACATTACGTAAAAAGCCGTCCTCAGTGACACAAAAAATAGGTAAATTTGTGTCCATGAGCGCAAAACAATGGATTACTGAGAAACTATTAAGTATAATTATGAAAAAGTCTTTAGTTTTTGAGGGATTGAATAAAGTTTAATGTGTGATAGAATGAAACAGCAAAACAAACCAAAAAAATAATAAACAATACAGTATTCATTAAAATACAAGAAAAAAGTATATGTTGAATTATAATACAGCATAGACGGATGCTACTGATGAAAACTCAATTAGGGAAACTAAATAACAATTATTTATTTAATTACTAAATATTTAGATTAATTAATCTAATGAAATAATTCATTTATTATTTATTAATTTGCTTATTATTTATTTAGACTCAATAATAATTTATTCTTCACAGTCATATTTTGTAGTTAAGCTAAATGCACATATTCATTTATTAAATACATGCATCTCTCAATTAGCCTGACTTTTACATTTAAATATCATTAGAATGTTTTATGTCAAGGAATGTTAAGTCATGAATCAACAACTTGCATTCCCTTGCTTGTATATTTCCTTTAACTACCAACATATTATTTAAGGATTGTTTTGCGGAGGACACTGCAATTACTGTTGGTTTACTTTGTTAAAATGAGTTAATTATGATGTACTGGAGTGTTGTTACTTACTCATGAGAGAATGGAATGAAAAGGTGTTTCTCTGTGCATTGGGCTTCTGTCATGTGCTTCTTCTTGTTGTCAAACTGATAGTTGCAGGTTTGTGTGCTAGTGATGAACTTGGAGAGAAGTCCATTCTGTAAAGAGAAATGCTGTTAAGTATATATGTCTATCTTTATAAAATAGAACACTAAATTGTAAAGGTGGTAAACACAACTGAATTTCCATGCCTTACCACGTCAAATAGGAGGGACAGAGGACTGGTGGGGAGGCTGTGAGGATTAAAGTGACTACATGTTGACAAATCCCTGACCACAGTGACATCAGTGTCAATAGTGTTCCTTGAGTTGACAGTGAGGGTGGTTGGGCATCTGCCGTGTATGGTGCTCTTTAAAACAAAATAATAAGACATTTACAACAATATAGTAATGATCTCACACACACACACACACACACACACACACACAGGATAAATAAAGTTAGAATTCAATTTAGTGTCCTCAGCAATATTACCATTATTCTATTGTGTTCTTCCTCAATGACAGGCACCAGGAGAGCAGAAATGATTCCTTTCTTTATGCTCACTATATTTTCAGGTTCGTCCATTTCAGGATAGATTGAAACTTTAACCACCTGCTCCACCACAAAACTCAGGGGGCTCCTGTACACACCAGAAATTCACTACAATTAGTACTCAGTCTACATTATTAGGGACACTCTATCCTTTACACCATCTAGCCAGCCTTTGTGAGTGCTGTCTCAAATCTTAAATTGATTGCATTCACTTCACCTTTCCATAGCGTCCCTGAAGGACACAGTTCCAGGAGCTGGTGTGTAAACAGGCTGACCCTGTGCATCGATATCAGTCACTTCACTCAGTTCACACTCAGTGGTGCGCAGCACAAATTTGCACGTCTGAGGAACTTCAAGCTCGACCTAAATGAGAAACAAATTGAGATTTAGAAAATCCACCCTAATGACATATATGGAATATATTATTAACATATTTTATAACTAAAATAAGGGTCTTATAGATACTGATTTATTGTTAAACTATAGAAAGACAGCTCAGAAAGTAACAAATACACAACAATGCCATAATCATATTTTATTCTTATTATAGTTTCTATTATTATTCCATTATATTCTTATTATATTATTATTCTTATTATAAGATTAAAAAAAAATACTAATTTATCCAACATACATACTACTGTTCTCTCTCTAATATTTTCTTTCAGAAACATTACAGATTCCATACCCAGTTTATATGGTAATACATTTTCATACCTTACAGGTTACTCTGGGTCCGTTCTTGGTGTCAGCTGTTCCAGGCACACCATTTGTGCTCTCGGCTTTGTACTGATAAACATATTTTTTGAAGTGCCTAAATCGTGTTGACACTAGAGAGATAATGATTTAAGATGAACAACATAAATAAATAATGCCAAATAAACCATCTGTACATTTTAATGCATGCAGGTCAAATCATATAAAGAACAAAAGTCTAAAGTCTTTGTATTAAATTTATGTGATGTGTTTACAGGCTGTGTTCGACCAGTTCATAAACAGTTCCACATCATCACTTTGACCTGAAAACTTTGGACTCTTCCCTGACAGAGTGGCACCTCTGTGAGTCAGCATACATCAATACACCAGACTCATAAACAACTGAGTGCAAAGGTTAAGTGTTGATATCTTTTCAGCTTGATATGGAGAAATAAATGCCACAGGCTCAAGTAGTACATACAGCAGGACAACATTTGACAGTTGTGTGTGTGTGTGTGTGTGTGTGTGTGTGTGTGTATATATATATATATATATATATATATATATATATATATATATATATATATATATATATATATATATATATATATATATATATATATATATATATATACATATACATATACATGGATAACCTACATGGACATAACTGATCTTCTCCTGCTCCTTCATCAGTTACTTGACTGCTTGACTCTGGAGAAAAAAAATAATAATTTAAGACAGAAATACAGAAATAGTTATTAAAATTAATGTTGATTAAAGGTAAAGTTAAAGAACAAAGTTAAAGTTGTCTTTTGAATTGATCACATTCATAACTGTTTTAAGGTTTGATTAACTTAATAAAACGGTTCTCCGAACTTAAACTAGACACCAAGGTAATATAAAATGTGGAGCAGGGATGTGAGTAGGGCTGTATTGAATCTTTGGGTAACTCTAATAATTCAATTACATAAATTAATTGAGCAAAATAATTATTCGTTTAGTACATTTAACTAAAAATAGAGCGCTGCGTTTTCCATTATTATTGATGCATCACTCACTAAATGTGAGTGCTGTGAACAGGTAACAGAAAAGGATGAAGAATGAAAAAGTGAAAACATTTTGGATCACTTCAAACTAAAATATAAAGAAAACACTGTACGGTGCATTTAACATTAATAAAGTAATGTGAAATTGATTTTTTCTATTTTTATTTATCAGAATTGCAACTGAACAAAAAGGCATTTCACATTACGGGTTTTGAATCAGATCATGTTTTTCAGATCCCCAAAGACAAGCAAATTGCTCTCCATTGATAACAAGAAATGCTCCCATACATATTATAAATAATGCATATGAAGTTTTTCCTGTCTTCCATTAGCCACCATTGTTGACTGATTAAGCTACGTTCACGTGAACACATGACTGCTCAAACCCCTTAATCGTGATTCATAAGGATCAAGGATAACCAGTGAACCATTACACCCCTATTATTTATATACAGTGTGTTCAAAAAGTTTCTCCGCAATGGCATTTTGAGCTGGTAGTGGAGCATGATCTTTAAACTGGCATAAATTAACAGATCTACTACAAGGAAAATTTCAAGCAGAAGACAGGAATATAACATAACTATACTGTGCAAAATAAATAATAAATGTAATATGTAAATGTAAAAATGTAAAAGAATGAGTTTAATTAAATAAGTAGTTTCCCAGACTTACTCTACATGGCCACTGCAGAGGAACTTTTTGAACGCACTGTATTTGTACCTTGTATGTAATATGGCGATTAAATACACTATATGGGTTTAGTTTTCACAGATATTCTACACAATTTCAGTAATAAAATGCGCCTTTTTCCAATAAGAAAAACTTGTTCTTTTTAAGAGCCCTAGATGTCAGTAATAAATAGTTACTTCTGAAATTATTTTATAGTTATAAATGTAACCTTTTTCTCAGGTATGAAAATATGCTAGAAGACTAATTGCAATCAAAGTTTTGTTTAGATAAGCAGATGAAGGCTAAGATGTATTTATTTTACATTACAATAAATACAAAAAGGATGCAAGCAAGCACAACAAACAAACAAGAATCTATTATTGGGTACAATACAAGAAATTACAAATTTCTTGAATTACCACAGAAACCAATCAAGGACCATTTATTTTTAAACACAAAAGACTGTTCAGTAATAAATATCATTTAAGATCAATTATTTTTATGGGATGCAATAACTAAAAGTTATCTTGTTAAATGTTAAAAACATTTCATCACCTTCATCCAGCCACATAATTTAACGGTAAATATAAAATAAAACTAAATTCAAGATGATTAAAAAATTATAAATTGTGAAACTTACCAGCCAAGACATAAGCGCTGAGAAGAAGAAACAGACAGAGCTTAGTGTCTCCCATGATGGACACCGAAACGCTCAAGTCTTTGCTCTTCTTTTTTTTCCCAACTGACTATGTCTGGCGATCTGTGAGCTTTTATAAGCCTGTCTTCTACCCTTCATCCTGTCCTCCAATCAGATCACAGGTATCTATATAGTGCCAAAGTCTTTACTCTTCTTTTGTGAATGAATGTATGTGTATGTATATATATATATATATATATATATATATATATATATATATATATATATATATATATATATAATATATATCACACACTACATACACTGAGCATTGTAAAAGTATATTATATATACATTGTAAAATGTCTCTTGGTAGATCTGTTGTGCTAGAACTATTCTGCTACAATAAATACCCATAATTTCTAAAGCTATAATATCAAATATAATCATTCTTATTTCCAGCACAGGTGTTTAGGTGACAAACACACTCCTATATTCAACTTTTGTGTTTGGTGATAAAAAAAAAAATCTACTCACAAAGTAAATCATTTTTAGATTTGATTGAAATGTTGCATTATGCAAAACAACTTAAACTTGCCATGTCCCTCTCATTTATGATGTTTCATAATGTTTAAAAACATATAAATAAATGGAACATTTTACCAATAACTATTGTAGTAAGATTTTACAGTTTAGTCAAACGTACAGTACAATAGAATAATAAACAATCTACTTTAAATTACAAAAGACAAATTAATTGTCTCAATAGGCCAACTTTGGCTTGTAGCCCAGGGTTTTGGCATCTCTGCTTTTTCCTTGCTTTAGTTTTTAATAATAATACATATACAGCATACATTATAACATACCATATATTACACTACTGTAATATACAGTAGGGCTGATTTAAACTATCAATGTTGATGAATATGATGAATACAGTTTCTCAGTGATGGAAAAACTTCAAAAGACTTATCGCCAGTATAATGCATCTAGTCCTTTTTGGTTATATCTACATTGTAAGGATCATAGTTTCACCTCGGTCACAAACTGAGCTCATGCCTCATACATAACATAACGCATATTGGTACATTGTGCCGAACTTTGCTCATGTTCCCTCTGACTAAATGCAAACTTTGGCCAGTTGTAAAAGGTGATAAAAAATGCTAACACAGGCCTTTGCATGCTAGAATACAGAATTGACGTGCTGAAATATCAACGCACTGACAGTTATCTAGACTAACATGCAACAGTAAGCAATCACAGAGATACTAATTACTTTATCTAATCTTGGCAGTTTGTTTACTTTCCTTCAGAATCAATAAAGCAATGATTTCATGTTTCTGCAACATATTCTAAGACAAACATGTCCTATTCTAGTTTCTTTTTACACAGTTCATATATTATCTAACATCTATGCAGTAAGCAAAAGTATCTGTCAATCTAATAAACTTTTAGATTGACAGATGAACACAGGTCTCAACACAGTAAGTATACATTTTCCTTTATTGCCATTATTCAAATTTTCCATTATTCTCCACCCACTCCACCCTGCCTGTAGTCCTTTTTTTCACTTCTCTGACACACTCAACATTACATTGCACTCTTGCCCCAGGTACTTAAACTCATCCATCTTTGCCACCTCTTTGCTCTGCAACATCACCACTCGACTGCCTTCACTCTCATTCACACACATTTACTCTGTCTTAATCCTACTGACTTTCATTCCCCTTCTCTCCAATGCATATCTCCACCTCTCCAGACTCTTCTCAATCTGCTCTCTACCCTCACCACAAATCACAATATAATCCACAAACATCATTGTTCATATAGACTTGTCTGACCTCATCCATCAACCGGTCCATCACCACTACAAACAGGAACGGGCTCAAAGCCATCAACTGGTTCTACCTTGAACCAGTCTGTCATTCCTATTGCACATCACTGCTGTCATAACTTCCTCATACAATACACAACTCCTCTCTCTGCACCCTCTTGTACGCTTTCCCTAGATCCACAAACACACAATGCAACTCCGTCTGATTCTCTATACTTCGCCACCAACATATCCAAGACAAATATTCTGTCTGTAGTGCTCTTCCATGAAACCATATTGTTGTTCACAGATGGTCACCTCTTCCCTTAGCCTAGCTTCTTTTACTCTTTCCCATAACTTCATGGTGTGACTGATCAACTTTATCCAAATGAGGATGGGTTCTCTTTTTGAGTCCAGTTCCTCTTATGGTTTCTTCCTCATTCCATTTAGGGGACTTTTTCCTTGCCACACTCACCCCAGGCTTGCTCATTAAAGATAAATAAACAAACTATATTATATTAAAATGTTGTTCTATAATACTTACATATTGTAAAGTCACAATGAGTCACTGTCCATTTTGAAAAGCACTATAGAAACATTGTTCCTCTGAATTTACTGAAGGGCTGTACATCTACCATATTCTTAAAAATTGCTACCAACACACTCCATCTCCATTCCTCAAGCATCCTCTCACCTTCCAAAATCTTGTTAAACAATCTAGTTAAATATTCCACAGTCGTCTCTCTTTCACACTTCTACGAGTTTGTCACCTGGCTCAACCAACTTTCCACTCTTCATCCTCTTTATAGCTGCTCTCTTTAATAATCCTATTGCACTTCCTGCTTACATTCATCATCCAGCACCAGTTCACCAGCATCAAGCCTGTGTCTGACCTCTTCCCTGAATCTCATACTACAGTCTTCCACCTTCAGTTTCCACATTCTGATTCTATTTTCAGGTCACACTCTCCTTCTCATCTTCTTCATCTCCAACTGCATCCTACAGACCAACATCCGATTCTGTTTAGCTACTGTATCACCTAACATCATCTTACAGTCTCGAATCTCTTTTAGGAATCTCATATAAAATGCAATCCACATGTGTTCACCTTCCTCCACTCTTATAAGTATAAAGTCATCCTATGACGCATTTACCACTGTATTATCCCACAACAATATCCCAATTTCTACCGGTACCGTTGGCTAACAATATCTGTGCCAGTCATTGGTAACCAGGGCCTTGACCCATCTGGAATGGAATTCAGTTTTGTGATCCACATATTTGATTTGGCTTGTTTTACGCTGGATGCCCTTTCTAACACAACCCCATCTGGGCTTGAGACCAACTCTTTTGGCTTTGTTGCATTGTTTGGTACATTATTGGTACATTATTACATAATATACATATTAGGTATAAGTAGGCCAAGTATACAAGTTTATTGTTTATTAAAATGAAAAGGCTCAAAGAAATTCCATGTTGTTATTTTATTTTACTAAAATACAATTACAGACCTGTTAACTATTAAAACACAACCGAATGGTTTTCATTATAGGATGTGTATGTGTGCATCATTAAAAATATTATTAAAGAAAAGATGAAACCTGCTGCAATACTGTATTTATACTTAACAATGTTCTGTGGGAAACTTAGTGGTTAGCATGTTCGCCTCACACCTCCAGGGTCCGGGTTCGATTCCCGCCTCGGCCATGTGTGTGTGTGGAGTTTGCATGTTCTCCCCGTGCCTCAGGGTTTTTTTCTTCGGGTTCTCCGGTTTCCCCCCGGTCCAAAAACATGCACGGTAGGTTGATTGGCATTTGGCAATTGTCCCTAGTGTGTGAATGTGTATGTGTGTGAATGTGTGTGCCCTGTGATGGGTTGGCATTCCATCCAGGGTGTATCCTGCCTTAATGCCCATAGACTCCTGAGATACTCGCCCAGTGACGCCCCGTGATTCGAGGAAAGATCGGATAAAGAGGTAGAAGATGAATGAATGAATGTATAAAGCGGTAGAAGATGAATGAATGAATGAATGTCCTGTCGGTACTCTTTGTCTGGTAGATACCAAAATAATCATATATCTATTACTATTATTATTAGAGACTTACTGTACAGGAACTATTAGTTCCCATTAAAACCACTGCAATGCAAATTGTACCAATGACAATCATTACATTCTAAAGTAATATATAATTATATTTTAACAATTGAGCAGTTTAAATCCAAGGGCCAAGAAGTGAAAATGATAGCAGTGATGGAATTTGAACGGACAACCGTCAAAAAAGGCATCTTAAGCTACCACTTAGCTATTATCTGTTCAGCAGGGTGGTGGGACTCTGAAGGACACAAACATCTTCTAATCTGTCCTACTACACAAACATACTACTTCTCCCAAGTCTGTTTGAATCTGGTCACCTCCTCACACCTCCAGGGTCGTGGTTCGATTTCCGCCTCCGCCATGTGTGTGTGGAGTTTGCATGTTCTCTCCGTGCCTCAGAGGGTTTTTTCTCCGGGTTCTCCGGTTTCCCCTGGTCCAAAAACATGCACGGTAGGTTGATTGGCACCTTGGAAAATTGTCCTTAGTGTGTGAATGTGAGTGTGTGTGCCCTGCGATGGGTTGACATTCCATACAGGGAATATCCTGCCTTGATGCTTATAGACGCCTGAGATCCCAGGTTCCCTGTGGCCCGAGGGAAGATCGGATATAGTGGTAGAAGATGAATGAATGAATGAATGAATGAATGAATGAATGAATCTAGTCACAATATCTAACAATGTTTAATGCCCATTCATATTTCACTAGCTGTCATTTATTGATTATGTTAAAATGACAAATTAAGGTCTAAAAAAAGACATGCTTGATATCTCATAGGAATCCAGCTTTGTGTGTCCCATGCGCTTTCCCCTCGACAAATCGTCTCAAAAGTTTTTCCCGCACTGCGCATGCGTGTAGGTGTAGTTCATTACGTAGGGAAAGTTTCGGACTCCGGCGGCGTTTTAGCCGGATCAAGAAATGTCGCGGAGGAAACTTCGCAAATCCAAACAGAAATGGAAGCGCAAAAAAGAGGACAAATCGAAAATCATCAGCTTTGTTGAGGAAGAGTGTGTGGCGGAGAAGAGTGAGCCGTGTGTGGGTAAGCGCGAGGACGGGGAGTCCACTGGCCGCAAACACAAGACTTCAAAACAAGTGAATTTTGCCGTGCTGCCGGACAAATATCAGCCTCTAGAGGAGGACAGAATCTCAGATACAGCCCAAGAAGAAAACCACAGAGAGAAATATAAGAGGTTCCGCAAAGTATGTGCACTTTTTTATTTTACTGAATGTTTTATATTACTGTTTAAACTATGTTTTTCGCTTTTCGGCTGTCACGTGACACCTGCTCCTTGAACTGCGGATCTGAACTTTTTTAACGGCAATATTTTTGTTTAATAAATTCATTACAAAAGATTTTGTTTATTTTCATTAATATAATGTATAAATTATATTTATAAATTGAATCAACAACCAAATTGTCATTATTACAAAAGCCCCTGTTTCTCTGTGCTTTATAACATTGCTGATCCTGCGCATTGACCTAAGTTGTG
>JACRUU010000012.1:7193832-7233832 GCA_030449085.1 Kryptopterus vitreolus
ATTACATTTACATTCAAAATGGTTGGAAGTCGCCCTTATCGGAAGAATCTTCAGAAGTGCTAGATGTTGGCATGGCACTTTAGTAAGAATAGAACAAAAAAAATCTTTTTAAGTACTTTACAAAGAGGTAGGTCTTCAGATATTATTTAAAGATTGCCAGTGACTAGGAAGTTCAGACTTCAGAAACTTTATTTTACCTCTTTGTTGATGAAACAAACATCTCTTACTTACCAGTCAAGGAAATGAGTGCAGTGCAGTGTGTAGGAAGTTCTTTGAGGTAAGTGGGTGCTGGTCAATTTGTGAATTTGTAAATGTTTAGTAGCTGAATTGTGTGAGAAATGATAGAAAGCCAATTGAAGTAAAGTCACAGTGGTGTGGTATGGAGAAGCTTTGCAAAGGATCCGAGTTCGATTCCCGTCTCGGCTATGTATGTGTGGAGTTTGCATGTTCTCCCCGTGCCTCAGGGTTTTTCTCCGGGGTCTCCGGTTTCCTCTCGGTTCAAAAACATGCACGATAGGTCAATTGGCACCTTGGAAAATTGTCCCTACTGTATGAATGTGTGTATGAATGTGAGTGTGTGTGTTTGTGTGCTCTGCGATGGGTTGGCATTCCATCCAGGGTGTATCCTGTCTTAATGCCCATAGACGCCTGAGATAGGAACACGATCCCCGTGACCCGAGGAAGATCGGATATAGCGGTAGAAGATGAATGAATGAATGAATGAAATGAACTTGCTTGCATTAAATTTCAATTAGCTGCAATCCATGATTGTCAGTCATCAGTTACCGTCGGTGCCCTTTGTTTTAAATCGACCAGTCCAACAATATTTTAAGCTGAAACTCCTTAAAGCAATCGGTGTTCAACATTAAATTTGATTGTTTGTTTCAATATTTCCAACAAATGATATGTCAAATGTTTTGACACGAGGAAACAGTAAATTGATATAAATGCCCACATGTACAGTATCTCACTTGACATTATTGCTGTATATTCTCTATTTTGTATGTATACAGTATATTAACACTGTATATGCTCTATTTTTTGCAACAAGTTGTTACAAGTTGTTTGTTATAATGCACCATTAACGTGTTGAGTAATGATGCAATAAATATTAATATTGTTGTTCTTCATGTTTGCATTTGTGCTTATGTACATTTGAAATTGTTTTAGAGAGTAGAGACTTAAACTACTGCTGTAGTTGATTTAAATTGATTCTACTGGATTCATATACTGTATTTTACTACTATTTTGTTAAAAGCCATACTATTTCTGAGACTTTAGCTCTGCCATGTTAAGCCCACATTGAACTCTTTAATGTCAGATTTGAATTTGTCAGACACTGACAAATTCTTATTTAGCAAAATAATGTAGATTGGAAGTTAAAATCGCTGCTATGGTTTCTGTAAACCCATTATGGAAATCCTAGAATTATTATCTGTCCTGTTTGAATATTAGTAGTTTGATTAGCTCTTCAGAGCTAATAGAATTGTGTTTTTGAAACTGAATTAAACAGACTTGAGAAATTCAAAATCAGTTATTAAAATTTGGTTTAAAGTAAATAAAGTGGTTGACTTAAAACATTTGTAGCTTTAGTAAAATTACTGCTGAACAAGATTAAATGGAGTAAAAGCTAAAGCTACAAGAGTGTTGCTTTACTATTATTTTTTAAGCAAAGCCAGAATCTACATTTATATTTAATGCAAATGATGAAAATGAAAATGATTTGATTTCACTGGGTCAAGCTGAATTTGGCTCTTGGGTTCCATTTACGTAGATTCAGTTGAGACATCAATACAATTGTGTGGAAATGTGTGTGATAATTGTTTTGTTATACCAATGATTTATGTTTTGAGTGAGAATGTTTATAGCTTTATTAGTAGATGAAGTGAATGTAGACAAATGAGTTGATAAGAGGCGAATGGATCCAGACTGGGTTTCTTTTTGGATGGTGGTAATCTTTGCTTTCTTGACTGCATTTGGTACCTGGTAGAGATATTTTTCAATTATTGATAGAAGTGATGAAGAGGAGGAAGTCTGGTGAATTGGAATCATATTAGGTCGAGTTGACAGGAGATTGACAGGCCCTGGAGACAGAAGAGCCTCGAAGCAGAGAGCAAAGGGCGAGGACCCATGGGCGGAGTCAGACTCTGGAGAGACAAACCAGGCAAAATTGTTACTGTTCTAATTCAGTAAAGACACACACAGAAAACCCCAAAACTCAGAATGACTGATAAGATAAACGGGTTTATTGAAACAAAAGCATAACAATGGAATCTAAAGGTGACCAAAAAATAAGGATAATAAGAGAAACTGATGGTAAGGTGTGATAAAGAATAAATCTTGAGGAGGAGAAAGTATTAAAAGGGTAAAAAGGCAGATTCGAAAAGAGAGAGGAAAAGGAGAGCAAGTGAGAAAGAAAGAAGGTAATAAAGCATAATGCGAGACCGAAATATGCTAGGGAGAAAACCCGAAAACAGGACACGAAGGAAGCGCAAAGCTGGGAAAAAGGCATGAGAGGGAAAAAAGTGAGACCGTGACAGAGATAGCACTGACTTGCAGTATTTTTGCTGTTGCATATATAAGAAATTAAATGCACCATTTAAAAACCAATCTATAGGAAGATTGGTTTTGTAGAGTGTATTGTGAGGGAGGTGGTAGCCAAGTGGTTAAGGCGTTGGACTCTGAACCAGAAGATCACAGGTTCAAACCACACCAAGCTGCCACTAGTGGGCACTTGAGCAAGGCCCTTAAAGCTCAATTGCTTACTTGTAAGTTGCCCTGGATAAGGGCGTCTGATAAATGCTGTAAATGTATTGTTTTTGAGATGGTGTGGTAGAGATGGCCTGGAAAATTTTTTTTTTCAATATTCTTATGAGGTAGGTAACAAAATCTTCAGGAGAATTTAGACAGAATCGCATGGTAAGAGATAAGATCTCTGTCACGTCGTGTTTTTTCTTTCTTCTTCTTCTTTCTGTCTGCTGCATATAAATTCTCTCCTGTATTTTAATTCTGCATAACATATTTAATGTCAAGTGGTAGCACTGTTGTTTGTATCTGGAGGTGGGAGGCTAAAGACCTGATCCAAGGCATTTCATCCCATGTGTGAGGGAGGGCAGTTGATGAATGTCAAGGAGAAGGAATGCGGAAGAGGAAGATTAGATCACATGCGCAGGTAATCTTTTGTGAACGGTGAAGTGTTGCTTTATTATTTTTTTTTAAGCAAAGCCAGAATCTACATTTACATTTAATCCCATGGCAGATGCTTTTATCTAAAGTGACTTATATTTCAGATGAGCAGACAAGGATTACAGACCTTGATCAAAGACCATAGACATGTTGCAGTCATGGTGATGCACACATGCGGCTATTAACCCTCTGAGGTCGACAAATGTACCGATGTGTTGTTTTTTTTTTGTCCACATAAAGTTGGAACAAATTTAAATTAATCTGTCTTATTTGGTGATACAGATAAATCAGTCAAATCAGTAAAAATCACATATTTGTTTAGGCAACATTCAATTTCCGATTTTGGAAACAGTGGGATAAGGTGTAAGCTATTTTTACCAGGTATTAGCTGGTGTTTTGGGGTTTGCCGCTGTCATGTTTAGCTCTACAAAGCCATATGCACGCTTTGCTGTCTTTGTCTCTGTCATATCTCTTCGCAAAATAAAAATGATTGAAATTATACTGTAAAATTGTAAAGTCAGCAATTATTTTACAAAAAACCAACAGAGCTCAAAATCATAAAACTACCTGCATGTTTTCTTGTGTTCATACAATGTGAGACCACCTGACACTAGAGAGGATCTCCTGACCCCAGCCTGCACTCAGTTGTTGTTCCTGTTCCCTCCATCTCCCAGCTCAGGTGAGGATCCACCACCACTCTGCTTCATGAAAAACATTTCTCCCCCTCCCCCAGGCTTTGCCAAATTTGTTGTTTTCCTCTCAGAGTGGGCAAACTTTTGTTAATTAATAGGGGGCGTAGTTTACCTATGTATGGTCTATGCTGTGTCTGTCACACTGACAGGCGACAGGATCCATTGAGAGCAAAACTAATGCCAACAAGAGCTTTAATGGGGTTCTGTATTGTGTTTTCAATTTGTCTCTACAGCTTGCAATATCACACACAGAGGCACATATATGTCTAGTAGGACTAATAATTAATTTTCCTCTCTAGCCCTTACCTTGCATTTGCCATGCTTATATTGTTGTTCATGTATGTACCTAGGTTTGCCCAGGTACATGCCTTTACACCTGCATTCACCTACATACACTCCCTTACAATGTCCATCATGGAAGCTGAATATTTTTAAAGGCACTTTATATACCTTAGCTGTGTACATACACAGTTAAGGATTAAACACAAACACCTCAAAAGGAAGTATAGGAGCTTGATGCCAGCTTGATGCCATGAAACTGGCATTTCACATATTTCCTTGAATGTAAGTCGCTTGCTTCTGTTTGCGTTCACGTGCTATTTTCAACTCAGGGTGTAACACTTAAAATCTGCCAGGTACCAACTTTGGTTTAAAATTCCTAAGATACCTGCAATCATTCGCATACAAGATTATTTTTAGCCATGCATTCTGACATGAGATGTGCATTTTTAAAGATAATCTTGTGTAAGCACTCATACCATGCATATTAGAGAATTACTGTATGCCGGTGTTATGAAAGTCTGGATTTATTTAGTCTGCATTTGCTGTTATAATACCGTTCACTCTCCTGGAAAGATATTCTACGAGATTGTATTCAAACATGAAGGGCATTATTAAACGCCCGAGTGGCAGCCATTTTAATTCATCCCAAAAGTCATCAATAGGATTGAGGTCAGAAACTCAAGATCACTCCCACCAATATCTTTGAGGAGCTCACTTTGTGCACAAAGGAACTGTCATGCTGGTCCAGGTTTAAAGTAGCAATATTACTATTTAAACCAATCATATAGCCAACATTTAGTGTGCTAAGACCCAAAAACTAACACACCAATCCACACTAATGAGGACTACAGCACAGTTCAATTAAAGCCAGTCCAAGCTCAGGATCTAGGATTAGATCTCTGGACAGAGCTTAACCTACATCAATAGAGAGTTATATAAGCCATGTTGAAATGCTCATGACTATTTAAAACAAAAGACTAACATGTTTTCATTTTTATAGGCCACATGTGGAAACTGTTAAGCTTTGATAATAAATATCATTGATCATATATATATCAACAAGGGGGCACATGGCTTAGTGGTTAGCACGTTCGCCTCACACCGCCAGGGTCCGGGTTCGATTCCCGTCTCGGCCATGTGTGTGTGGAGTTTGCATGTTCTCCCCGTGCCTCAGTGGGTTTTTCTCCGGGTTCTCCGGTTTCCTCCCGGTCCAAAAACATGCACGGTAGGTTGATTGGCACCTTGGAAAATTGCTCCTAGTATGTGAATGAGTGTGTGTGTGTGTGTGTGTGTGTGTGTGAATGTGAGTGTGTGTGCCCTGCGATGGGTTGGCATTCCATCCAGGGTGTATCCTGCCTTAATGCCCATAGACGCCTGAGATAGGCACAGGCTCCCCGTGACCCGAGGGATCGGATATAGCGGTAGAAGATGAATGAATGAATGAATATATATCAACAATACACATGTTTAACTGTGTAACTCTATAATCTTCAATACATAAATATTATATCCATATAATGATCCACTTTGCAAAACTGTAGATTATAGACAGGAAACAGGAATGAGTAATTCACTCTCAACTCGAGTAGTCTGAACCGAATCATTGACTGCCATAGACACTATGCAGTGCATTACACAGGAAACAGATTTGAATGGTTCTGATTGTGAGTCTCCTAATCTGATTCGTTCGTTCTTTTGTCACAGCACTCCCACAGATGCTATGAGAGTCACATGAAACAAAAAGAAATGACCGTTCAATTCTGTTTCCTGTGTAATGCACTGCATAGTGTCCATAGGAGTCACGTAACAAAAGAAACACGAAATCAACTAAATTACTCAAAAAAAAGATCAAATAAACGAGTTAGTAAAATGATTCAAACCTCCTATCACTAGTGTCCATGGTTTCCAAAAAGCAATTAAAATATCAATTGATCCAACCCCAGAGCAATTTTGGAATTTGTTTCAGTACATTTTAAATGAGCTTTAGCCTGGAGATGATCGAACCCGGACCCTGGCAGTGTGAGGCGAACGTGCTAACCACTAAGCCACCGTGCCCGTCCCGAAGATCACAAGCATTCAATATTGATTTGTGTACTCAGAGCTAAGACTGATGATGCAACTGCTGATGCGACCCAGCACGGTCGTGTCATTGGTGAACTTGATGATGTTGTTCAAGCTGTGCAAGTGGTGGGCTGAGAACTTGGCCCTGAGGGGCCCCAATGCTCAGTGTGGTGGTGCTGGAGACACTGTTCCTGCTCTGGACTGACTGAGGTGTCCCATTCAGACCCAGTAGGCTCAGCTTCTCGACCAGGTTCTGAGGAATGATGGTGTTGAATGCTGAACTGAAATCTATGAACATATGTATCCTTGTTTTGTATGCGGGTGAGGGCCAGATGGAGAGTAGTGCCATCATCCATTGAATGGTTGGGACAATATGCAAACTGCAATGGTTCCAGTGAGGGTGAAAGCAGTGGTGATTTCCCATGTTAAATAAAATGGCCTGCATTTTACAGTCACAAACTACACTAGTGATGAGCAGAAGATGGAAACAATTCTTGCACCATTCCTCTTTACACACTCACACACACACACACACACACACACACACACACACACACACACACACACACACCCCACCGTGAGTCTTACTGCACTGAGATGCATTTCTGTCTGCTCGAAATGCAGTTATCCCATCTAGCTGGGTGGCTGGTGGTCTCTAAACTCTTCCCGCATGCTGTGCTCGCATAGTCCAATTTATTGTCCATTGAGGAAACATTGTAAAGTAGAATAGATAAAGAGAACCGGCTGGCTAAGGTTAGCATGTAGACTAGCACTGCTTCCTGAAGCACTGCTTCTGATGCTGGGGAGGTGATAGCTCAGTGGTTAAGCATGGTGGTGAAATAGTGGTTATTTTGGTTTGTTTTGCTGCCACAGACTAGTAGTCAATGAGTTGTGCATGAACTCAAAGTATACTATAGTCATTGTGTGGCCATCTGTAAAACGGATAAATCCTGGGTCATGCAACATGACAATGATACCAGAACATCAGGAAATCTTCAACAGACTGGCTGAAAAAGAACATAATCATAAGGATGCAGTTAATGTCCAGACCTAAGGTGGTGTGGCAGGAAAAAAACTCAAGGAACAGAAGAAACACGGTAAAGCAGTGAGGGCAACAGGCCGCTCCAAGAAGCACATGAGTTTCCTGTTCTAAAAATAGCTTATCAGTTAGATGTGTCTAAAATAAAAAAATGTGTTAAGTCATTGTTGATAATTATTGTGGGAAATTATCAACATGATCAGTGTCTTCACATCGATAACTAAGTATAATAAATCATTATTAATAATAATAATAATAATAATAATAATAATAATAATAATAATAATAATAATAATATATAACCTTTGTATGACTCAGTATTCATGAAGTAGCTCTCAGTTTCAAAAAGGTTGGTGACCCCTGCTGTAAAGAAGCATAAGACAAAATTTCTACACAGTGATGTGAGTCACTGATGAAGTCAAGCAGAATATGATTTTTATTGGTTTTACAACTAATGTATTGTAAGGTTTAATTAATTTTTCACACATGCTTCCTCTGTAGGGGTGAAATGATACACAATATACTTCTGTACATACCTCGCTTTTGTTAGTCGGTTCAATTTCGGTACGGCTGGGGGAAGAAATGCAAAACATAAAAACAATTTTTTATTAATGTGGTCTAGTATTATTAACGTAGGTGAACATCAACAGTTTACATTTTTTAAAGAATTTAAAATAAAATAATATAATATAGAAAATAATATTTGTTGTATTACATTGATTAAATAACACACTTTTTTTAAATTAATACTTAATTAACATTTTTTAATTAACCAGCTTACATTTAATCTATTTGTGTAATACAGATGTGCATTAAATTTACATTTAATTTTCTTAAGATCTTAACTGTGCTACTTATTTCAGCATACTTTAACAAATGTCTTTATTCATTTTGTCCTTTATTCACTCCCTCACCATGTGGAATTGTCAGGATTATCTCCTTTTAAGTGAAATTCTTGAAGATGGACATTCATTCATTCATCTTCTACCGCTATATCCTATCTTCCCTCGGGTCACGGGGAGCCTGTGCCTATCTCAGGCGTCTATGGGCATTAAGGCAGGATACACCCTGGATGGAACGCCAACCCATCACAGGACACACACACACATTCACACACACATTTACACACTAGGGACAATTTTTCCAAGGTGCCAATCAACCTACCGTGCATGTTTTTGGACCGGGGGAAACCGGAGAACCCGGAGAAAAACCCCCTAAGGCACGGGGAGAACATGCAAACTCCACACACACACATGGCCGAGACGGGAATCGAACCCTGACTCTGGAGATGTGAGGCGAACGTGCTAACCACTAAGCCACCGTGCCCCTTGAAGATGGACATAAAATGCATAAAATATCAATAGTTGCATTAGCACTTCCTTGTCATAAAAAATATGGTAAGAATCAATATACCGTTACACCCCTATTTCTCTGTATCTGTTTTTTTGAAAAATTAATAATGACACTGTATGTTACGTGCTATTATATATCTTAAATTGAAGACCTAATATGAAACAGTTTTATTTTGTCCTTACATGTACATTGGCAAGAAAAAGTATGTGAACCTTTTGGAATTTCATGGTTTTCTGAATAAATTTGTCATAAAATGTTATCTGATCTTCATCTAATTCATTGGTATTGACAAACACAATGTGTCTAAAAATAATAACACCAGAAAAATCCAATCTTTCTTGTCTTTATTGAACACAATCATTCAACATTCAAAATGGCAGTGGAAAAAGTAAGTGAAAACCTTAGAATGAATAACTGGTTGACCCCCCCCCCATCCCCCCCCCCCATCTCCCCCCCGGCAGCAATAACCTCAACCAGGCGCTTCCTGTAGCTGTGGATCAGACCTGCACATCGCTGAGGAGGAATTTATTCCTGGCAGAACTGCTTCAGCTCTGTCATATTCTTTGGACGTCTCATGTGTATGGCCCTCTTCAAGTCAATCCATAGCATCTCTATTGGGTTGAGGTCTGGGCTCTGACTTGGCCACTCCAAAAGGCGGATTTTGTTTTTCTGAAGCCGTTCTGTTGTGGACTTGCTCCGGTGTTTTGGGTCGTTGTCCTGTTGCATCACCCACTTTCTACACAGTTTCAGCTGATGTACAGACATTCTCACATTATCCTGAAGAATTGTCTGATATACTTGGGAATTCCTCTTCCCCTCAATGATTGCAAGCTGGCCAGGCCCTGATGCAGCAAAGCAGGCCCAAATCATGATGCTTCCTCCACCATACTTTACAGTTGGGATGATGTTTTCATGACGATATGCCGTGCCCTTTCTACGCCAGATGTAGTGCTGTGTGTTTTTTCCAAATAGTTCAATCTTAGTTTCATCAGTCCACAAAACATTTTGCCAATACCGCTGTGGAGTGTCAATGTGCTCTTTTGCAAACTTAAGGCGTGCAGCAATGTTCTTTTTAGTAAGCAGCGGCTTCCTTCACGGTGTCCTGCCGTGGATACCCTGCTTGTTCAGTGTTTTACGTATTGTAGACTAGGGAACAGATATGTTAGCAAGTTCCAATGATGCCTTCAAATCTTTGCCTGTCATTCGGGGTTGTTTCTTTACCTCATTGATGAGTGCCCACTTCTAGGTAGAGTAGCAACAGTCCCAAATTGTCTCCATTTGTAGATTGTTTGTCTAACTGTAGACTGGTGAATTTCTAAAGTCTTTGAAATAACTTTGTAACCCTCGCCAGCTTCATGTAAATCAACAACTCTTGATCGTAGGTCCTCTGAAAGCTCTTTTTGGCGAGGCATGGCTCACATAATCATGTTCTTCTTGTGCAGAGCAAACTCCAAAGGTTTGAGGGGTTTTTATCAGTCAAAGTAGCTGTAGTCCACACCTCCAAACTTATTATCTTAACAAGACTCCAGAATTAGCTCCAATTAGCTTTTTTGAGGTCATTAAGTCAAGGTTTCACTTACTTATTCCACTGCCATTTTGAATGTTGAATGATTGTGTTCAATAAAGACAAGAAAGATTGGATTTTTTTGGTGTTATTATTTTTAGACACATTGTGTTTGTCAATACCAATGAATTAGATGAAGATCAGATAACATTTTATGACAAATTTATTCAGAAAACCATGAAATTCCAAAAGGTTCACATACTTTTTCTTGCCACTGTAAGAACACAATATTCAAAAAGAATAAAAATGCATTCATTCTGAAAATGCATTTTTACACAACTATATGTATAGGTGTGTGCAAACTATCCAGAGCTACTCTACTCTATTATGTTATTTGCATTGTGGGTGGGTGTGTGCAGTGATGGGGTGAGAGGAAATGGAGGCGGTGTCATTTACAGCCCTGGTGGTCTGTCGTTAAAGCATAAAAAAAAAGATGGAAATGATGTGGAGTTTTCACATGCACACTCTAACAATATTAACTATGTGATTCTGTACGCTGATTACATAGATACAAAAAAAAAAAAATAATGAACCAAAATGTATACAACAAAATTCACCAGGGTGTCCCAAAAGTCTTTGTGTTTAGAGGATTTCTTTTTCATACAAAAAAGTGTCTAAATAAATACCATTTAAAAAAAAAGAAACAATCAGGAAACATCCTGTTTTATATATGTGCACCTACGAGCAAAATAAGATAAGAGTGTACCAACACAAGCATATCTCAATTTGGGATCATATTTCCCATGATTCCTTTCAAAATGCTGCAGATCAACTGAGAATCATTTGTACAAATTCATCTTTAGGTCATTCCATAAGATTAAGACTTGGGCATTGATCTGGCAAATCCAAAACATTTAGCGTATTCTCCTGAAGTCATTAATCTATTGCTAGAATGTTGTTTAGCACAAGCCTACAGATTTTGGTTGAATTCATCATCTGACGCTTTATCTGATCTTCCCTCGGGTCACGGGGGGCCTGTGCCTATCTCAGGCGTCTATGCGCATTGAGGGAGGATACACCCTGGATGGAATGCCAACCCATCGCAGGGCACTCACACACACTAGGGACAATTTTCCAAGGTGTCAATCAACTTAACGTGCATGTTTTTGGACTGGGAGGAAACCGGAAAACTCTGAGAAAAAAAACACCTGAGGGGGAGAACATGCAAACTCCACATACACATGGCTGAGACCGGGAATCGAACCCTGACCCTGGGGGTAACCACTAAGCCACCGTGCCCCCTAGATTTTGGTTGGATGATTTGGAATTATTCCAAATGATCATTCCAGCTGTATTTATAAGAATCCCTTTTAAGCACCAGCTGAAGAGAAGCAGCCTCATAGCATTATGCTGTCACCACTCTTTATCACAGGTAGGTGATAAAGGTTTATTTTATGCGAAAAGTTGGAACGTTTGATTTAAGTAGGCTGTGTAAATTTTTCCATTCATTTGAGAAATAACAGAAAACAACATGTACTTTAACACCCATAGCACACACTCCTAGCTCACACTTACCCTTGCTCACCTGACCACACATACACTTTAAACACTTTGTTCTTGTTTGAGACCCCATGGCTGATATTTGTTTTGGATTTCTCTATGATTTTCATTAAAAACTGCAATTTTTGCCGTTTTTTAACATATATTCAGAACCATATTGCCAGATAAAATATTCAGATGCATGCATTTCTGTAATAGTAAATGAAAAAAAATCATGACTTATTTGGAGATCAGTAAATCCCATAAAACACAGAGAAGTGTCAAATATATTTATATTTGTTGTTTCCACATTAAAAGTGGAAATTAAAAGTGTTACTGTATACAAATGAGTTTCTGAGAAACCATGCATAAAAATTGGATGCCTACAACAAACTACAGGACTTCATTTCAAAACCCAAGTGCTTGTTCATAGCCTTTTACCTTCCATTAAAATAGCATAAATATTTGTATGCAATTACCTGTCACAGGTAGACTATAAAATGGCTGCGCTATATTTATGTGCATGATATAAATATGTCACTTTCTTAAGTAACAAAGCTGTTTATGTGAGGTTACTATGTAGGAAACACAAAACATCACCATGGTAATAGCGCTTTCAGATGCACACCATGACAATAATGCATTCCCCAAAACTACCCAAACCTTAAAAGCACAATGAAATGGAGTTCCAGCATGCCACTGAAAAATGCTGGAACAGGTACAGATCGCTCCTAATCAACCACGTAGATATTTAGGGAAGCGATGGGAATTCACTGACACATCAGGGCTTGTTGCACATATTGGCTCAGTAAAACTTTTATCCTGACTGGGGGAAGATGGTATTTAAGCTCTCTGATATGATTTGCCACAAACAGCTGCACTGACTCTTTGTTGACTTTGGCTCAGTATTTGCAGTATATTTATTGCATGTGAATGAGTGTGTTTATAGCTATTTTCACACAAATCTAGTCACCATGGTACTGATAGACTAGAGCAACAAAATTCCCAGCATACTATTATTTGGACTGTGCTAAATATAATGTCATTTAGTCACCTTGCTTATAGCATGTATCAGGTCAGAAACTACACTTCCTATCCGGCAATGCACCTTACTGAACTGTCATGTGACTGTTTTTCATTTACAGTCAACGTATATGTATTTGACGCAAGTTTTACCATGAACCTCATGCCTTGTTTCACGCAAAAGAGAAAGCAAAGAGAAACTACTGTTTACCAAGAGGTTCAATTAAAGAACAATTAACCTTTTCATCTCATTCATAAGGGAGGCTGGAAGCACATGGAATGCTTAGTATAACTCTTTAGGAGTTTGGAAAAGTTCAAGAGGACGAGTAAAGCTATTACAGCAATGTTGGTGTCCGTAAAGTTTGCTGCTTTCCTTTGATTCCTTGGATCACGCTAAAAACATTGAAAAATGGACTGTCTAGTTGAGAAAGGCCCTTAACGCTGAACTAAACAGTAATATGCTCTGGATTAGGGCGTCCGCCAATTGCCAATTCTCAATGATTTTCATTTTTTATTTTTCAGAGATAAGATAACAGAGTAGCGCACAAATGGAAAATGGTTAAAGCAGTAAATGTAGTACAAAAAAACACCAGTAAGTAACATATTAGTTGACTAATAGCAATGTTCAGTATGATTGAAGGAAAGAAACTGGCCTTAAATCTGCTGATTCCGGTTTGATGGGCCTGTCGGAATTTTTCTAAGAGCAGACACATCACTGGTGGAATCTCTGTTGTGGTTTATTCCCTGTATAACAAACTCAATAACAATAGAATAAAATAAAATAGACCTCAAATGCCAATGAAGAATTTTCAGCCTTGGATGAGAAGAAGCAAAGTTGTTTACTGCAGCACGTCCCAATGAGGTCACTCCAATGGTCACTCAATCTCTAATAAAAAGTTCAAGTGTTCTTGTGTGTATGTATATATATATATATATATATATATATATATATATATATATATATGATATATATATATATATATATATATATATATATATATATATATATATATATATATATATATATATATATATATATATATATATATACATACATACAATCATTTTATGATGTTGGCCTTCACTAACTTCTCCTTATCTTTTTTTTCTCTCTCCTTCCCCTTTATTTCCTATTTTTTTAAAGGGTCTTCTCTCCCCTACTACAATTTTCGCTTTCCATACCTCTCTCTACCATATACGGGATTCCTGCTCCTCACAGTTACCCTTATTTTCAACCAATTTCTGTTAGAAATGTAAAACAAAAATTACATTTGTATAAACTCTCTTTTCCTTACGGTATCCCTCTTTTCATTTTCGTTTTGCTGCCCTTTTCTCCTGCATCTGTAATGTGTGAGTTTTCTGCTTTTATATTATTTCATTTTATATCGCATACTACTATTACTGATTCGAGCTAATATTGGTCTACATGGATTATATGTTTATAGCTTAACCTACTCGTTCTAATTATTCATATAAGCATTTATGTTACATGTGTCTTATATCTGACCGTGTCACATACATGTAGGCTGTGTAAGCCTTGCTATCTTGTCTCTTCTCCAGTTCTGCCACTTGCACACAATAATTTTATAATGTTGGCCTTCACTAACTTCTCCTTATCTGGTTTTTTTTTTTCAGTAAGCTTCGCAGACATTCCGAATAAGCTCATAGGAGAATTATTTGCAGTAACGGCAATTTCAGCTGCACTCCCTATAAACTGGGGTTGCACGATTCCTTGAACAACAATCTAGACCCAGATAATCCCTTCATGCCTCCTCGCACCGTGCATCTCACCTTCGCACAAAAAAGAAGACAATTTATACTTCTGGTAAATAAGTAAGTATTATTCATAAAAAAATGAGTTTGTTTAAAATGTAGTTGATTAGACTATTTATGTCAAAGGCACATTATCTAAACAGTTCAGTACTAGTTGTATGCTAAATATGTTGTATAAACACAATCTAAACTAGTTGGATTCAAATAAAAGCTAATTAAATTATTACAGTATTTTCTCCTCTTGGATGGAAGGAGGTTAAACTGTAACGGTGCGCTGAAGTAGACACACGGAGATCGGGAATCAAAACAAAACAGGATTTATTAAACAAAGAACTTAGGAGACGCCGCTCAAATGGAGCGGCCAGACAGGCTAGGGAGCCTTGCTCGATACGAGAGTGGAACCGGATATACTGGAGAGCAGGAGCGGCGGCAGACGAGGTCGCGTCCGCGGGACTTGGAAGTCCGGGTAGCGGGAGCAGACGGGAACGGAACCTGATTGGGAAATCAGACATAGGTTAGTTACTATTTCACGAAAGGAATGCGTGTCCACTTCGCTGTGTACATATTAAGTGTAGAGCCCGGACCGGGAATGTAGGGAAGACCGGGCTTATATAAGGAGAGGGAGAGGGAGAGAGGATAGGGAACAGCTGAGGCCAATTAGGGTAGTGAGTGTGGGGAAAAGAGTAGGGAGGAGCGAGGAGAGAGAGGGAACCGTGACATAAACAGATTGTGCCCAGGATAGGAGACATCCCTGATAATATTGTGTGCCCTACACACACACACACATTTAATGCAGTATAGATGATCAATTACAGTTAGTTCAATGCAAATAAACAGTTGGGCATCATTCGCACTGAACTACATGCCCACAAGTGTCTGCTAGATTCTAAATTTTATTTTTTTTTGTCCTGCTTTTTAAAATTGTGTATTAGGCCAGTAGACAGCTTTTATGTTAGATAAACTTGTTTTAGTTTGTTTACTACCCGATGTTGTTAGTGTAACTTAGACTATTAGTGTCACACATCATGAAGGAAAGATGTTTGTTTAAATCCTGCAATATTTATGAATTCAATTTTGTTGTAAATGAAAAGATAATCCCTGCATAGAAAACAACAGTTACATAGCCCGCCTTGTTGATTTAAGCAACCTTTGCAAGCTAAGCATGTTTTTGTTTGCCGTAAAGAAATCCACTGTTCCGTAAAATGTTACGTCACTATCTCACAGCGTCAGAACATTTTCAAAGTATTCTGTTACTGTTGCTGTGGGAAATGAGTCGAAAGCGTGTCTTATATGACATCAGTTTCAATGAGAATCATTCCAAATGGATGAACAATATATACTTCTTTCTGATTAAAATATGAACCTACTGGAATCAAACATTTTTATAATCAAAAATTATTTTACAGCATAGCATTATAGCATTCTGTAAATTATTTAGTTCATACTATCACAAAATATGTTTTCACTGGCTTATCTAAATATTTAAAGAAAATCATGTAAACTAGCAGAAAAGAAAAATGAATATTAACTGAATATTCTTTAATATAATACTGTATGAAAGCAGATTTGATAAAGTCAAAAATAATAAAAAATCAAGTGTCAGTTTAAAAGTATTAAATATTGTAACAAAACAATGTGGAAATGTTTAACTTTAAAATTTGCACTTTTAATTTCATCTTAATTCCACACCAAAGTAATTAAAGACAAGGAACTATTTTAATACCTCATGTAACATTTTCGTCCAGGGGGCACGGTGGTTTAGTGGTTAGCACGTTCGCCTCACACCGCCATGGTCTGGGTTCGATTCCCACCTTGGCCATGTGTGTGTGTGGAGTTTGCATGTTTGTGTCAACATGTAACAACGTGTAAAATATCAATGAAAAAAAGAATGCAGTGACTTACAAACCTCGTTATTTACAAATAATATAATTTTAACCACAATGAATCATAGAAAATATATCAATAAAAAAAACCAATATTGCATGTGATTTTCAGTCCCTCAGCCAGAACTGCATCTAAAACAGACATGCAATCTATAATGTAAATGAATATATGAGGTCAGAAACCCCTTCAGAAATCAGTGTTTGTGAACACAGCTCCACAAATGCAGATTAAACTTCTGTTTTACAAAGAAGAAGCCATATGTGAACATAATCCAGAAACATCACTGTCCTCTCTGCACCAAAGCTCTAAAGTGGAAACCACGTCCTCGTGACTAAAGAGGAGAGGGACTGTCCAGAATTTTATCAGTGTTCAGTTTAAAAGCCTGTATAGTAAGCAGGTGTATTATCAATTATACTTAATGAATATACAATACACCCAAAAGATATACGATGACCCAAGTCAATCATCTGACCCAGTGTAAGGTAGGTGAGGCGGAAGCAGAGTCTGAATCCATTTGCAGAAGTTTATTGTAATTATTACACAAAATAACAGGGTTGTGTAAACTCAGAGTCGTGGTCACAGGCAAAGGGGTCAAAAACAAAGTATCAGTCCAACCAGTAATCAAACAAAGGGGCAATCCAAAAGATTAATGCAAAAAAACAGGCAAACAAACGAGATCACAGAAAAGACGCTCGGTATGCAGTGGAACTGGCAATACTTCACATGGAGCACATGGTTAGCCAGGAAGATAAGGCTACCAAACAGGAAACAGTTGCAGAGGGAGAGCTGGTGGCTAGAACTCTGGTGAGGGCTCCCTATGCTGGCCTGGCATTACACCCAGGTGTATTTCATATCTGAAATGGAGCCCAAAAAATCTTGGAAATGCTTACACTACACACTGTACACTATACACTGTTAAAAAAAGTGTCTGTAAACTTAACAGTAAAATATTGTATAAATGCTATTGTATAAAACCGTATTTCACAAAATTTACAATAGCCATAGAATTTCCAGTGAAAAACTGTAGACCATATATTTAACAGGTAAAAACATAGGAAAATATAGCTTATTACAGTAACATTAACGGTATTCTGTATTACTTATAAGTAGAAAACGTGAAAGAATGTAAAATAGTGTTGGTAAAAATTTGTATTTATAAAATATGAAATTAGTGTTTAATTGACATTCACATACACTTAATGTAAATACAGGAAAACCCAATACTTTACCTAATGCATTATTTCTATGTAAATGCTGAAATATTTTACTATTTTATAATTGTGTAAACAGTAAATCACTTTATTTTTAAAATTTTTTTTGTTTGTTTAAACAAAATCCTAATGATATGACCAACAAGAATGTGAGTAGTTGTTTAGGGCTGCACTGGTCTCTCCCATATCTGGATAAGATGATTATTTAGATTACATTGACTCTTTCAGTATTTAAAAATAAAGTAATGCAGTTTCAATTATTATGGGGGTACGGTGGCTTAGTGGTTAGCATAATCGCCTCACACCTCCAGGGTCCGGGTTCGATTCCCACGGGTATGTGTGTGTGGAGATTGCATGTTCTCCCCGTGCCTCAGGGGGTTTTTCTCCGGGTTCTCCGGTTTCCTCCCCTGGTCCAAAAACATGCACGTTAGGTTGATTGGCACCTTGGAAAATTTTCCCTAGTGTATGAATGTGTGTGAGTGAGTGTGTGTGTGTCCTGAGATGGGTTGGCATTCCATCCAGGGTGTATCCTGCCTTAATGCCCATAGACGCCTGAGAAAGGCACAGGCTCCCCGTGACCCGAGAGAAGATCGGATATAGCGGTAGAAGATGAATGAATGAATGAGTTTCAGTTATTATTATTATTATTATTATTATTATTATTATTATTATTATTATTATTTTGTGTGAATGACATTGCATGCTAAATCATATTTTAAAAATCACTTAATGTTATCTATGATGAAAAAGCCATAGTATAGCATTATAAAAATAGCATGGTTTAAAGTTTGACTTGTCCATGAATTGAGCCATGACCAGGCGATATTTTTGGAGCAGACAAAGCAAAGCAGTGCACAGACAGAATCATATGGGATGAATATGGGTATATTTGGTGAGCACAAAATAAAACATTCTGTCAAAGTATGTTTATTATCTTAGTTATTTGTATATTATAGTTATTCACATTCTGCATCTGAGGCAAAGTTTGTCTGAACCGAGCAATGTCCTGTTGCACTGGATGCAAATACATGCCAGCTAATAGAAAGTGAAATAGGTTCACAATAGGTATCACAATTGTCATTATTTGTATTGAAGAAATGTAGATGTTATTATCTAAGAATAGAGGGACAATTTGTTACTACTGAATATGTTGGGAAAATATAATTGGGAAAGAAATGCATTTAGTAAACTAACTACATTTACAGTTAAAATGTAAGAATGGCTGCTTGTGAATGTAAGCACACTGGGATTAAAGCTTTCAAAATGTATTCTAACCATATACATTTCATTATTTGTTTTGCCTGTCTCCTACACATTAGACCAGTTCGTGACCAAAAGCTCCTAACTCTGCACAGAGTCAAAGAAGATTCATCTCAGCAGTGTGCCAGATGTTTGGCAGTTACTACTGTTTTAACCTTCATTACCCTTTACAACTAGGCTTATGCAATGGTTGGTATTAAACCATTTTTCTGACATGAAAATGTTTTAAAACGGTACAGTAAGGTCTATTTGTTATAATGAATGTATTGATATATGTGAGCAATCTTTTTTAGGCGTTCTTTAGCATAAGCCCAGAGAAGGGTACCAAAGTTGAATTGATGAAAAACAAGAAAGTGAACCTCGGAGCCCAGGCACGCATTGCAGAACTTCCTTTAAAAATTTAAAAATCCTTTAACGGTTTTGAATTTTATAAATGTTTAAATGTGTTATGTGTATGTGTACAGATTTAGGTAGATTGTTCCACATTTTTGGTGCTAAATAAGAAAATGATCTGCCACCAACAGTTGATTTGGATATTCTGGGTATTGCTAAATTGCGAGTTTTGAGAATGCAGGGGACGTGAGGGACAATAATGTAAGAAGAGCTCCGTCAGGTACTGTGGAACCAGGCCATTGAGGGATTTATAAGTAATTAGCAGAATTTTAAAATCAATACGATTCGATCAATACGAAATCATCTTGTCATCAAAACTTGTCATCCAGTTTGTTATATCAATTATGCATTCCATCAGTTTTTCAAATTTGTATGTTTCACCGGGTCATGAAGAAATATAGAGGTGAGTATTATCAGCATAAAAGTGAAAGTTAACACTATGTTTCCTGATGATATCTCCTAAGGGTAGCATGTAAAGCATGAAGAGTAATGTCCCTAGTACAGAGCCTTGAGGTACCCCATGCTGAATGTATCAAATTCTTTACTGCTGTTGTAAGAAGAATTTGGCTGTCCAATGTATATATTGTTTTTTTTTAAAGGTTTTTGTATTTAAATAAAAACTGTAGTCTGCACATAATATTTTTATTCTTTGTTATGATTTAATGATGTAATGACCCTTTTAATATCATTTACTTATACAGTAAACTGAAGGACAATTCTGGCAACCACAAGTGGCAGTTTTCTTACCATAGATTTGAGAGTTCCATTATACATTTACCATAACTTAAAGGACTGTATGTTTTATGGTAGATTTCTGGCAACCACAGCTTCCAGAAGTTTATGGTAAATTTTACAGTGCCATTATAAAGATTCTAAAGATTCTAGATGTATGTTCTGAACAGTTTACCATAATATAAAGAACATTTGTAAACATTATTTTAAATACTGGATTTATGTCTCTTCATGCCAGTTTTTACCATAAATTTTACAGTTCCATTATAAATATACAATAATCTAAAGAACAGTTCAAGCATATTCTTCACAGTAGCATCCCGGCAACCACAGCTGCCAGTATTTCACCGTAAATTTAACAAAAAAATGTATAGTGCAGTATTACTGAATCTACGCTTTTATTACGCTAGTATTGCATGGTCCATGATAATGTATCCACTTTAGCTTTTGATTTATATATATATTTTTAACAGGAGTAGATGCACATATACCACATTGTTAAACATGTACATACTGATAAGTCTTTCTATATACCAGTTGTAACAAGTTGCAGTATCTTTTTGTCAGCTCGTTCTAGCCTGAGATCTCTGACTGACAAGAACCATTCAATTGATATTTTTTACAATCTTTTTATTGGTAACAATCTTTATAAACTTTAGAGACTGTTGTATGTGTGTCTGTCACCAACAAAATCAAAGTCACTGAGATCATATTTGTCCATTCTGACGTTTGATTTAAGAATACTCAATCTGTGTCTGTGATTAAATATAAATGTAATCTGTGACTGTGCTTGTGGCACATGATTGGCTGATATAAAAATTGTTTGAATGGTTAGTTCAGGTGTGAGTGTTTGTATTTTACTAAAGTGGTCATTATGAATTACTGCTATTCAATTCAAATTTATTTTACTTTTGTAGCACCATTAACAATGGACATTTCCCAAAAGCAACTTTACAAATATATATTGGTTACAAATATAAGATTTTAATTTGATAAACTAATCACTAACTTTATCCCTAATAAGTAAACCACAGCAATGATATGAGGATGAATCACTGACACAGGAACCAGACAAAGACTATTCTCTGCAGCAGTTGAAACTACCAAAATGCATACAGTAGTTTGATGTTGGTAATCACAAATGCATCATCTTATATGTTGCATCTGAGCATAAATATGTTAATTTGAACATACATACACCAAATATACATTTGGAAAATATTTCGTTTGACTTAGTACATTAATTTCAACATCATTACCTGTGTACACAAGTAAGCATCAAGAGTTTTCCTAAGGTGGTGCTATACAGAAAGTCATTCCGAAAGAGATTCATTCTTTTTTAATTGTGGAATCATACTGGTCTAGAACAACCATGACATTGTCCAAGACATTTCTGAGAAACAATCAAACAATTATTTTATTTGTGTACATGTTGAGGTACGGGTGCAAGGAAATATCACAAAAAGTTCGGCCTTCTGGTTTGTCTTATGCAAGAGGTTGTGTAAACTGACATGCTGATGACAATCCATCAATATCTGATAAGATAAATGAATGAAAAACTGCTGTGAATTTGGTGCATGGTATCAGCTTCAGCAAGGAGTTCAGAATAGATTAAAGCTGTGGACAGGAAACTGGCACAAACTACGATCAACAATTTAATGAGTAAAAATAACCGGTGGATTTTGAAATGTGAAGGCTCTGACTTCATCTACATGGTACATCTTTGCTACAGATTAGAGACAAATACAATAGCATAGAGAGGAAGAATGAAGGATGAAGACGACATGCTATGGCACAATTACTTCAATAGTGATACTATAACTGTAGTTATAGTAAACCCTGGCAATATTCTTATTGTCAGTTCATGTTTTGTGAATGTTTTGTGTGCACATACAAGACTAATGAAATGGACAGAAACTGTATATAATGACCTATTAAACATACAAATAACAATTGCTTGTCAGAGCTTTTAATGTGGTATTAAATCGCTTTAAAACAATCTTAATTATGCGATATAAACCAAATCCTCTGACCTATCCAGTATGCCTTTATGTGTGTGTACAAATGTGAAGAAACGCTTTATAATTGTAAACATACACTTCTATAGTTTAATTTAATATGTCTCTCAATCAATACATAACATAGTTACAAAAGGATGGATGCAGTACTTCATTCTTCTGTACATTATTATAAAATCCCTTTTCATTACATGAGGCCTTAACCACTGAGCTACCACATCCCTGCTACCACATATTTATGTAGGGGGTCAAGAAATATAGCCAGTAGAGTTTAGCTTACAGACTGTGCTAACAGTTTAACACAGCAACTGTTAGTTGGCCTACGTGGATATTAGTGACGTAACACTTCGGATACTCAAAAGCATTTGATTGGATATACAAATCTGATGACAAGCTGTAGTGAAAAATGATATGTATTTTTTTTTTCGTATGCGTCATTATATGCTTCTGAGCATCCGAATTGACAGGAAGGAAAAAATCATTATTGTACTATAAATTCAATTAGACTATTGCACATATTAATCATGATATTTTTATCACTCCAAAGTGTTAACCTACGGCAGATGGACAGTCTTATGATTACAAAGAGATTAAAGTGTAGTATACAAAGTTAAGTGATTAACAGAGCATGTTTTTACTTGTGTTGTCTTAAGTCTTGAGGTTTGCCTTGCCTGCTTTAATAAATGCTTTACATTACAGAAGGCAGACTTGTAATGCATCAAGCCAATATCACCCCTATTAGAGTACAGGTTAAAAAATAAGGGCAGCAGGAAGACATTATTTCACAAGAAACAATCACTTGCAGTTCACTCTGCATAGTGGAAGTATTTTAACATCTCAGAAAAATAAGGGAATGGGACATGATGTAAAAATAAAGGTAGTAAAATGGATATGACAACAATTTGTTGAGAATAATATTTTTGTATGACAATATGAGTTATAAGGGAACAAGGGAAGTTTTGACATCATGCCTTTCAACATTATTGATGAACTAAAAAAAAAAAAGTTTAGTTATGATTTTTAGCATGTTTGATCACACACAAGCCAGTAGCCTAATAAAAATAGATGAAATATTTCAAATATATTTCTTATGAAGGCTGGTTGATGTTATCTGCATTGGCAAATAACTTATGGCTAGCAGGAACTAAGCGTGATTTACCAATAATGTTTAGATTTAGAAGTACATTTAATGTCTGTAATTCAACTCAGTTCATTTCGATTCAGTGTAATTCAATTAAACACATACTGTATTAGCAGTGAAATGGATTTGGCAATACTGGCACAGAGTGTGGAATTTCTGGAGTGGAGCCCGTTATCACTGTTATAACATACTGTGTAAAAAAAATGACAGCTTGGTTCTTGTCTGTCCAAATGCACAAACACATCAAGCAAGTTGCAGTACATTCGTTTTGTACTTATTTCTTTTTAGAGGTATGCCATGATTAAAGTTTTTGCTCATTTACTTTTGCGGTAGTGACATTTTTGGGGGAAAATAAAAACAGGAAGTTTTTCACTTGCATAGTTTTTCTGTATTCAAAGATAAAATCATGTTTTGTTTTGTTTTTTAATTATGTAAAATTGTAAAAAAAAAAAAAAAAAAAAAAAAAAAAAAGAGAAACATTATTCAGCTCCTTTCCATCACCTGAAGCCATCACCACTGAATAAAGCAACAGTGATTCTTCTTTCTGCAAAAAGCTATTGAAAAGTTTACTTACAAGTCTTAAACATTTGAAGACAGGAAATTAGAAATTAGTTACTTTATTTATTGTTTTAATTCTTAATGTTTTGATCATTATCCTCATCATGTCAGTCCTATTGCGTTTCCTAACACATGTCAATTGTTGTACAATAAACTATTGCTAGGGTCAACACCATTGTGGGGTGTTATAGTCCAATAATTAAGGCTCCGGGATCCTGATCAGAAGTTTGGTGTTTCAAGTCCCAGAACTGCCAAGCTGTCATTATTGAACACTTAAGCAAGCCCCTTCCCTGCAACTATAAACCTAACCTAATTTAAGACCAACATGGGATGTACTGATTTGTAAACGTGACAATTACACTCTTACGACATTAAAGGCTTTAGTAAATTGCTGATGCCCTATACAGACTCACTGTGTGGCACTGTTGAGCCACTGTTTATCTTACAATACAAGCTTTACAAGTCTTATAATGCTTTGCGTCGTCCCTTGGTAAATCTGCAGCACTCCACCTAGGTATAATAATAGTACCAAAGCTTTATAATCCTTTTTAGGATTACCTACGGGAACGAGGATGATAACGTGATACCTCCCCGTGACCGTTTAGAAAAACAGGGAGGAGAGTGAGGAAGACTTATAAGTGAACTTTTTCTACAGGGAGTGGTGATATTGGGAATGAGCAATCAAAATTAGACAAGGCCTGGCTCTGTCTTCACCTAATATCTTGTGCACTAAACTAAACTAAACAAATATATATATTCCGGAGCACGACTCTCCGCACGCACATACGGGCATTTTAGAGGCTAATTGGGCCAAATAACGTTTGCGCTTTCGGCTTCCCGGGTAATGGACCAAGTGAAATGAACAGGAATCGATATATGCGCCTGGAAGATTGAGAGAGAGAGAGAGAGAGAGAGAGAGAGAGAGCGCAAGAGAAGGTAGAGAGAGAGAGAGAGAGAGAGAGAGAGAGAGAGAGAGAGAGAGAGAGAGAGAGAGAGAGAGAGAGAGATTAAAAGACTTTTCAACCACAGTGCATGTTTAAAAATACATGCACAGGTTCGTTTAAAGGAATGAAAAGCTTGTTAGTAATAAGTGCAAAACGGGGAAAACACCTTACCTGATTCACACTGGGACTCGTGCAGCAGTTACGAGACGGTGACTGGAATAAAGAAAAAAGAAAGAAAGGGAAAAAATGTACTAAAAATGCGTTTTTGGAGGAGCACTCCGACATGCCGGGACAATCCGCATGGGACGAGTCCTTACGTCTGCAGCAACAGGATAAAAAGCGAGGGAACTCATGCCGGATGAATGTGACCCAGACATCACCGAGAGACGCGGAGGAGAAGGAGGCAAACGTACGAGAAGGAGAAGAAAAAAGGAAAGGGGGAAAAAAGTCACCGGTTTGCAACTGTCGCTACACAACTCAACAAATGACCACATGCGCCTTTAACGCGCAGCCTATAAAGAGACTGGGCTTTTAGTCTGCCGTGGTGCACTAGATCTCTAACCCGGGACTGCGTGCAAAGGAAACCTACTGTAGCAACTGGCGAGTTATCAAAAACAAAACAAAAAAATCTGAACATACCGGGAAAACACCAAAACCACCGCCACAGTCGCAAAACAGGTAATCTTTAGGCTTTGTACATAAAATGCGCCTTGCCCCCCCTTCCTGTTTACTCATCTTACCTACTCTGCACATTTCTATACGGTTTATACTTTTGCGCTAAAACTCGCACCATTCCTGCTCGGTAGTTTTGCAGCCACGTCTTTGGCACGTCAGCACTTCATGCCAAGTAGGTGCAGAGGAAAAGTCATTGTTGGGGCGTAACTTCTGCTAAATTCCTTCGAGTCATTCCTTCAGCTTGCAGCGTGTCATTGCAAAAGAAACTTTCGAATTAGCCATCGTCACAAGCTGGTGCGCGCGCGATGTGCTAAATACGCCTAAGCGGGATGGGACGCTGCAAGCGAAAACTCCGGGGCGTCCGAGAACTTCCAGTTCACCACGTGCGCTTTGGGGCTGTTGTTGTTGTTGTTGTTGTTGTGATCGCTGCTGCTGTTCCTTTCTCCGTGCAGGACCGGGGTTCACACGCAGCTCCGCGTTTCCGAGGCTGCGCTTCAGAATGAGCGTCCTGCGCGCGCCGGTCCTCGCCACGCTCGCGCTGCTGATCTTGAGCGGCGGTTATGGCGGGCCGAGCGCCTCGGCGTCCGCGCGCACCACCACCGACCTGCTGCGGCTGCTCACGGCCAGCGAGCAGCGCGTGCGCTCTACAACGCATCCAGCGCGCTCTGCGCTCCCGGTCCGGACCGAACACTCTGTAGACTCGCGAGAAGGAAACGAAGTGAACAAATCCAATCCGCAGGAGTTACTGGGTAAAGCACTTTCAAATATACTTTTATAGTTCACATCTGTAGGACTCTTCTCATCTCTGGAATCATAACAAGGGAGACTTAGAATTTTTATTATTATTATTATTATTATTATTATTATTATTATTATTATTATTATTATTATTATAAGTCGTAATAGTAGTATTTTTGTGCATCAGTGGTGGAAATCAACCCAAATCATAAGGGTGGATTATTATAGTTATCATAATTCATCAAGTTTTCTATGTTGATTAATATACAAATGTGTGTGTGTGTGTGTGTGTGTGTGTGGTGTGTGTGTGTGTGTGTGTGTGTGTTTGTGTTTGATCTAAACACTCCAAAATACATTGCCAATAAGTTATATCAGTACAGTGCCAGTACTATGAAGAAGGGACAAGTTTTTAAAATAGCATTATATGTAAAAGCTCTGACAAAGAAGTTTATTTTACAGTCAAAGGGGCTCTCAGATGGGAGGTTTTGAGAACCCGTTTTAACTCACTGTTGTCTTTATTTATTTTTATTATTATTTTTATTATTATTATTATTATTATTAGTTAGTAGTAGTAGTAGTAGTAGTAGTTATTATATTATTCATTCATTCATTCATTCATTCATTTCTATCTTCTACCGCTTTATCCGATCTTCCTCTCGGGTCACACGGGAGCCTGTGCCTATCTCAGGCGTCTATGGGCATTAAGGCAGGATACACCCTGGATGGAATGCCAACCCATCGCAGGGCACACACACACACATTCACACACACATTCATACACTAGGGACAATTTTCCAAGGTGCCAATCAACCTACCGTGCATGTTTTTTATGCTATTATTATTATTATTATTAGTTATTATTATTATTATTATTATTATTATTATTATTATTATTATTATATTGTTCTTCTGAATTTACCTTACATTTGTCTTCTAACTGCTTTAAGCCTTTTCCACATCTTATAATCATGGTATATATTTAACCTCTGAACACGATTCTTCAAAACTTTTTAAGCATAAAGCATAATAATCACTTAAACTAAACGTTTATAACCCGAACCAATGACATGATGCTTGGATGCATGTAAACCTTTTGGTATATCAACAACTCTAAGTTGATGTAATACATATACTTTTTATTAATATTCACTTGCAGGTATCACTTATTGCAGTTTTTTCAATTGGCCCATATCTTTATGTGATATCACATTCTCATTTAAGTGACCATATCTTTCTTTACAGGTTATCTATTATAGTATAGGAATTATACACAAGCTATACACTTACTGATCACTCTTAGACAATTCCACTTATACAGTCACATAACTACAGCACAGTGTATAAAATCACACAAGGACAGGCTTTAGGAAATGCATCGCTGATGAGAAAGGTCAGAGGAGAATGACAAAGCTGGTTTGAGCTGACATGGAGGTAATGCCAAATGATGAGGCTGGGCTAATTCAAACAATCACACTTTACATCCATTGTGATGAAAAGAATCTCGGAACACAAAACACATAAAACCTTGAGGGGGATGCGTGAGGGTTTTATCCGTGATAAGGTCGTGTCCAGCTCTTGTGAGTCAAGAGCAACAATGTTGATAAAACCTCACCTTTCCCCAATTTAACCTCAGATTCTTGGGTAAGAGATACAGTTTGCTGTTGTTTTAGAGTTCATGGTCTTAGATTGATTTGCGTTCTAAGATGCCACACGATAAGCTGACTAGACGATTTCATTAATAGACAAGTGATCAGGTACCTCAAATAACATGCACAGTATATTAATCTAGACCTTCCTTTATTATGGAAAAATGGCACATAAAAACAAAAAACAGCACCAAAACAAGAAAAAGTTCTTTAAATCATTTATATCGTTCAAACAATTTACAGACCCCTAGACTTTTCATCACAACGCCGTCAACCGCTTCAGCTGTTCTGACTTTGATAGCAATTATTTTATGCATGACCTATTACTATTTATTTACAATTACTTATATTTATGCATATCAAGTCAGTTAGGATGGTTTAGTTGCATTCCCAAAACTCAAACTTGATATGTTTAAATGTAAACATATATTTGAAAAAATAAGTAAATAAATGTTTTAATGACAGGCAATAATCATGATAAACCTTTTTTTTTGGACAGACGTCTTTCCAAGAGACCTGCGGCAGAAAGAAAAGTTCCTAAAGCATTTAACAGGTGAGCAACAGTTTAGTATTCAGGATAAACTTGTGAACCTCTGTCCTGGCAATGTAACCTTTAATGTTGGTGTTTGTCCTGCCAGGACATTAGCTTTATATATGACTCTATATTTCTCTCTGCTTCAGGGCCTCTCTACTTTAGCCCAAAATGCAGCAAACGCTTTTATAGATTATATCATAACACCAGGGACTGCACAATACCAGCCTGTAAGTGCCACCGCCAGTATTGTACTTGCTTAATATGAACTTAATTTTGCTACTATTTTTGTGTTATTTGTTGTCTTATCTTTAAAATGTGAAACTTTTGTTTTACTTAATATATTCCAAAATATGTTTTGTTTATGCAATGTGTATATTGTACAAATGTAAAGTTTCTGTACACAGAACATCAGACAACACAAGCTTTCACTTAATCCATTACTTACATCATTTAATATGTATGCACCATAGATTATAGAAGATGTGCGCGGCTTCTCAGAAGATTAGCAGAGAGTCAACAGTGTTCTGAAGGATAGACGTTGCAGGTACAATTTTTAAGTCCAATTACGCATTCAGCATGATCCTCTTGTTCACTTTATGCTACATTTCCGGATTTGTATTAGAACGCTTTTCTCAGAACCCAAACAAACATTAAACAACAATTTATTTTTACATAGATGAAAAGTATACTACTTACTAACTACTTACTACCTTACTATTCTTAAAGCAGACTAAACTGGGCTCATGAACAATCTCTATCTATAAAAAATGTCATAAAGGTGGAGTAAATTGACCACAGCAGGCCCAATTTATTATGTTAATATACAGTTTTGATCCAGAGTAGTAGATTTTTTCCCAGTACGAATTGCACCTACATCATAGCTCTATAATGTGTCTTTAGCAGCCAACAAAAACTGTTATGTCTTTGCAGAGTTCAACTGACCTAAGAAATACGGAGGACCAATGAAAAAGTGCCTTGGAAATTAACAGGAGGGAAAAAACACCTCGGAAATTTTTGTCATTATGAAGCCGAATTTGCCATAAAATTTTTTTTTAAATCAAACTCCTCCATAGAGTTCTACATACAGTACCATGGAAGTCTTACTGACTGACAAATCAATGTTATCACTGATAACTGATAACTCGAATGGTGCAAGTGAAGGTGGTGTTATTACATGCTTAAAAAAATCCCACTGCCAAAATCTCTGGACTGCAAATACATTTATAACATGTATCATTATGCAAATTTTATTGTTGTTCACTGTGTTTATTTTTAGTAGTTGTGGACAGAGTATTATTTAATGACAGCCAGCTTCTACTCTTGAAGACCTCCGCTACACAAAATCACCTGTTTATAAAATTAATTGTATTTGTAAGAGATTTCTTTTGGCAGAACTTAGGGACCAAGTTTTGCTGTGTGCATTCTCCCTGAATATGAATGTATGAATGTCATATTGTATAATGTGTATATATGTGGGTGTGTGGTGTGTGTGTGTGTGTGTGTGTGTGTGTGTGTGTGTATATATATATATATATATATATATATATATATATATATATATATATATATATATATATATATATATATATCCAAGGCCAAGTTATTGTCAGTTTCTGGAGTCAAACACATACACATACGCATCACAGCTAGAGTGCAATATGTATATATTGTAAATATTGGAAAATCTGCAAATAAAATGGTTTGTTATATAATGTTATATTGTTATATATGTTTTCAGTCTGCTAAAGACTATATTCCTTCACTGTCTGTGTAGGTCAAACTGGCCATTGACGTTAACAGAGTATGATTTTGAACATGTATGATAAATGCGCACCGGCACATGTTTGCATTTCTTATTCAAAATGAAAGTCTTCAACACTCAGGTTTGTTCTTAGGTTCTTGATATTTATCCACAGAATCATGTCAGCTAAACAAAAGATTGTTAAATATCTCTTTAAAAGACATACATAAAGATGCCAATGGGTAAGCCTGAGGCAAATCAAACAATAGTCAAAATCAAACCAATACACATTCCTCAATCTCTGATTTGTTTGGAGTCTTTACCTCTATCCTAGTGTACACTGTTCTCCTTTTGTGAGTAGATAGTTGGCTTTTGGCAGCACGTTAGGCCCCTAGCCCACAGATCCCACACACTTTATACTGTGCAATATGCCCAGGCATGCCACACACACTAACACTCACACTAACAAGTTTACAGAAATTCTTCAATCAAAAGACAGCCTTGCGAAATGCCTTGGAACAAATATGCAATTATGGACAATATCTGACTCCACCAGTTGGATTTGTTAGCAGGTTCATATTCATGAAAACACACACGAAAGGACTATCCTGTGTGAAGGTAGCTAGTGATGAACGAAGGTGAAAATGTAGTCTTTTATCTATGAATGCAGATATGCATGTGCAGATATGCATCTGTCAACAGAGGCAATCTTATTCTTTCCAACATTAGGAACACGCACTATATTTGGCTGACAGCAGTGTGGATTTGCTGGCCTGACTATCAACTTGGGTGGCAGCCAAATCATATTAAAAAGGTAAAATCAGTGTGGATGTTATTTTTAACATGTGTACTGTATGTATGTATGTAACCATAGTTTGTGGACACCTGACCAGCACATGCATTGCACATATGACGCTGGTTTCAGCAATAACAACTGGGACCCTTAAAGGTCGTTGAGGTCAGGACTCCCACCTGAGTGCAGACAACACTAACCGTGGCAAATCATTTCTACACGGCCCTCAGGTTGCCAGGAGCATTGCCACGATAAGACATGTTTGGGTTTCTTCGTTGTATCCAAAAAAATATTACTATTAATATTGAAAAAGAAAGAATGCAACACATTCTACAGTTAGATTTAATCTACTTACTTTTATGCATTCTCATTTTGTAAGTAAATATTTTATTTTCGAAGAATTTGATACAATTGAAGCGATATTTTATTTTATTTATGGTTGACATGTTTGTGAAAGTGCAGAGTTGAGTTCAGAGTTGCCTCAACATGTTTCTTTTTATTTTATTGCAACCCAACCACAAGGTAAGGTGCAGATAAAGATCTACAGCTATTGTTTCAGTTAACCATCAGTTATCGTGCCAATTGGTTTTTTTTTCTTCTGTTAGCTCCTGAAAACCTCAAACCAACAGCTTCTTTTATCATTCACCTTTTGAATCTAAATTTAGAGTCATATTAATGAGAGATCCGATTTCAAAGTAGTGGAGTCAACAAAGTCTATACCCAAAATACCAGAAATTACACACAACAGAAAAAGTTAAGTTATAACAGAAAAGACAGATAGCTAGCAATCTGCATGATAATTAATGAATATGACTGAAGAACATATTAGCATTATGCCTTGGAACACTAAACATTTATGCAGAGGAGAAAGATGAAAAAGGGAGGTGATTTGTACTGGACACATCTAAAATATTTTTTTCATTGAAATTCTTTCTTAGCATATCCAAGAGCCGTTATAGAGCACCTATGGACCACAGAAGATTAAGGGCCTTGCTCAGGGGCCCAAGGGCAGCACCTTTGTGATACCCGGGCTTGAAGTGATCAATGAACTAGAGGCTTAACCACTGAGCTATCACATCCCCCAGGAGTCTCATGGGTTAAAGGCTTAAAGTGCTGCTGCACCGCTTTTACCAGGTGGGAGAATGACACTGTAGGAAAATGACTGAAATACGTGTAACTAGAGCAACATTCAACTAATTCGTAGTGTAAATAGAGCAACATTTCAATAAAAGGTATTTCGGCTGAACAAAACTCAACAGCAGATATTTAGGGATTTACAGAACATTTTTCACTGAAAGTTCTTTTTTAAATGCATGGATTTCTCTCTTTTATGATCATATTATTTTGAATTGCTGGTACATTTTCAGCACCTTTAAGTCAATATGACACTTGAACTGGCTTTTTAATGCTTTTTAATGCTGCACACTTTTACGTACACAGTGCTGATACTCTGGATAATTTTCCCCCCAGTGGGTAGTGCTAGTGAGCAATGCTGATTGAATACTTCATCAGCTTTCAAAAGGGTTGCAGCAGAGTTCCGAAAAAGACATTTAGGACATTATGTATTTACAAAATAAAAAACATTTTTTAATCCGCCAGGATCTGGGTTCGATTCGCGTCTCGGCCATGTGTGTGTAGAGTGTGCATGTTCTCCCCGTGCCTCAGGTTGGCATTCCATCCAGGGTGTATCCTGCCTTAATGCCCATAAATGCATGAGATAGGCACAGGCTCTCCGTGACCCGAGGGAAGATCGGATATAGCGGTAGAAGAATGAATGAATGAAAATGGTGTAATGCCTAGTGACAAGATTATGCTACAGTTTTGTACTACAAGGAGTTCATCATATTTGACTCAAAGGTGAAATGACACATCATTTATTCATACCTTTTCCAGACAGCCCTACCTTTCCTATTATTTTCAAAGCAGTACTAGAGAAGGGTGTGTATAAGTTATTTAATGCATGCATGGTGTTTCAAATAACATGGGAATCCTCCACACATACACCAGAGCATATACTGTATTTTGGGTGACTCTTTGAGTGAATTCCATGTCAGCAATGATATCAGTAATGATAGGCAAGGGAATGGGAGGTCACGGGGGAATTTTTCTTCATATTGTCTTCAAATTTTCAATTTGTCTGGGGTAAAATTCATGTTTTTAACCTGTATAATATTTATTACGATTACCGATACAGTGTGAAGCAGTTAAAGCACCAAATAAAAACCCAATTCATGTTAATATTTGTTTACTTATTTTATATTTATGTATTGTTTATCTTAAATGGGTTGCTCAGTACAATATGTATATGAACGAGCCATAGAGTAGATAAAGTACAGTTGCCACAATGGTATTATTGTCTAAGCACCACAGTACTATGAGGTCAGTTTAGTAAATAAATAAATAAAAGAAACCTGTACAAAAAGTAAATGTTTAACTTTTAATGTTTACATGGGTCGTTATCCAGTTACAGCATTCCTCAAAAATGACATTCTCACCTTAACTTACGCTTCATCTCTGTTGCTGTTTCTCACACTAGTTAACAACCTTGCGGAAAACATTTATTCTCCCCAAAGTGACATGAAGCATTTGAAGAACTCCATAAGCTGATTACCTCAGCTAAAGACCTCAAACAAGCACATGATCTGAGAATGTTCAAAGCTTTATAACTTGTAGCTTTAAAGCTACATAGCAAGCATTAAAAAGCCTGACAGGTTTTTAGGGACCTGCGTTTGGAAGGTTAATGGTTTCAAATTCAAGTTCAATATTACATCCATCCATTTCAGATTATGACTATCAGAGATCAGATTAAAATGAATTTGAAAGTAAAAATGATTGAGCCGGAATGATCTGTTTATAATATGTAATATTAAGATATTAGATGCATATATTTGTATATTTGAATGCTATTTGTGTTGTGCTATCCTAGATGTTTGTTTATTGTATGACTGTGACCAAAAAAGGGAAACATTTTTATATATGTTGTTCATGACTGGAAATCCATGTCTGGATTTGGGAGAATCAAGGTCAAATCTCTGTCCTATACGCTACAAAGCAAGAATACAGAATGGATGCATGGATAGGATCCCAATTAATCACAGGATATTCCACAGACAAAAACATTCACACACTTATACACTTGAACATAATGGTCTTCAATGAAACGTTATATGTTCAAAATTCAAGATGAATTCTGCTGACAGCCACTTAATGAATCTGTCTGTACTTTTCTCAGTTTCTAATCCCCAAAAATGGATTAAATACACTAATCATCTTAACTTGAGCAAATGGAAACTGGCTAACAACCCTCTTATGGATCTTCTAATTTGGCTTCATATTTTGGTAGGAGGTGGAGCTGTGAGGTAAATCATGATAATTTAAGATAGAGGGTCATAGAGTGGTGTGTGTTGACATGCAGATATCCATTAAGACTTCTGTTACTGAGCAATAAGTTCAAAAGTTGAAAATATGATTATTAAAATGTTTTTGTGAACATTTGGATGACACAATTGAAACTAACTTGCTTCACCTGTTTTAACAGTTATTTTGTAATGTATTCTGGTAATGTATTGAAGAAAAGATTTATGGATTATGGCTTGTACCACCAGAGTGGTTTATTAAGTTTAACACTTTATAATGATAATACAGCAATCTTTATTACTAAATGATATCACTGTTTTACTATACTATATATCCCTTTAATGACGGTATGCACTTGAGCTGGCATGGACTCTGTTGCAATGTCATCTGAACATGTGCGTCATTAGAAGAGCTTAAGCATCTAGAAAAAATAATGTCGACAGAGCAGATACCACAATTAACATTACATTTAAACAGGAAAGTAAAAAAAGGGCTTAATATTGAATATTAAATATTCAAAACATTGACGGTAGACAACTTCTTGCTACCCTTGGCATGTACTAAATAGGTACTAATATACATATGGGTTCATAAAAAATACAGGACAATAGTACATGTATAAGAGTAAATATTGTTTTAAAGTTAATATATATATATATATATATATATATATATATATATATATATATATATATATATATAAAACTTATTTCAATAAGAAAATATATACAAATTTGATTCTGAATCTGATTAGACAGCAGTAATAGCATAACCAGTACAAGATGATTTTTGGGTCGTAATCTCGGCATTCTCTTTGGATACTCTGGATGTTGCGCAACCTAACAAGTTTGAATATGCAGAAAAAATAAAATACTTCAGTTTGTTTACATTTTGGCCAGGTGTCTTTTCCTAGCCTTAAAAACACTCTTGTAGGGGAGGGAGGAGACACGTGTTGCATTTCGTGCATAGCTGGGTGTGTATGATTGACATTTGGGGAGGTAGTTGTTTAAAGCCCAGGGAGCAGTAAGTGCGCCTGTGTCTTAGCTTCAAGAGCGGGGCAGGGAGAGCTGCTACAGCATTCTGCGTGCCGTGGACTTCGGAGCCTCCTTGAGGAAATAGGAACCTGACGTCTGCACGACTTTATTTGATGACTCATACACATTATCATGTTTGGAGCGTGTGCTTGCGTTGCCGTGCATGTTTGCGTGTGCTTCCTCGCCAAGACTACTTCATTTTTAGGTCACTGCCACAGAACACAGGAAAAGCCAGTTTAGCCGAATTATTTGAGCATATGGTAGATGGCAATTTCAGGGAAAAATAAAAATCAATAACAGACGAATATTTCTTAAATGGAATACATCCGTTCTTTAGATACATTCCCACTTTTCCCACTTTATGGAATATAGAACTGGTGGAACCTTATTTTCAACCACTCATGTTCGCTACATACAGCATTTATCCAGAGTGACGTACGGACACGATTTTCAGTCTCGATCAAAATCCAGGTCCTCGTTCTAGTACAAATAGTTCACAGTCTGAAAATACCATCACGATGGGTCATCAGTCTTTGCCTGAAGACAGCTGATGACTCAGTATTTGAGGCAGCAATGGAAAGCAATTCCGTCACTTTTGAGCCGGAATTAATGCCTTCATATCCATTTATTGATTAGGAATTGGAATGCAATGTTGTAATCTGTATTTGCAATAGATTTAAACATTCTACAGAGCCATATTTCAATAACAACCACAAAGTAAACTAAAGAAAGCCAAGAAAAATAATCAGATCTTTTTCCATATTGAACATGATAAGCAACACAATTCAAGCAAATAACAAACAGAAGAGAAAAAGTACTTGGAATAACTTTTATAATGTGAGAGATATGTAATTGTGAATTCACTTTCAAAAGCAATTAACATACAAAGGCATGCATTTGAAATGCATCCAAGCTGGCTCTGTGGTATCTCAGAGAACTATCAGACAGCTGCTTAAAATTGTGGATCCTCGTGGATCTCACAAGATGACGATTTTACCAAAACCTATGATCAGTGTAATGATTCTGATCAACCCCAAATAAAGATCAGCTGTTGCTCTTTCGGATATTTGTTTAATGCCTTTTCTTGGCTTTATCCGACTTGCTGAAGCCAGGTTTCGAAATTGTTATCTTATTCTTATCTATCTATCTATCTATATATATCTATATCTATATATATATATCTATATATATATATCTATCTAGATATATATATATATATATATATATATATAATCTATATATATATATATATGATGTACAATTAGAACATTCTTACTTAGATTACAATAAATTCGACTTTTATAATCATTCTTATTCTTACTGTATACGATATAGTAGAGAGAATAGATGTGGCCAAACCATGTATTACGGTATTATCTGTTGTGTCCATTATAAACTTTTGGGCTTTATTCTAAAGAAGTGTTTGGTGCAAAACTAAGACGTATCATACATGGTGAACCACGGTCATACCTGGCTAACAAACCACTATAACCCTGACCAGTTAATAAGGATTGATCACATTAATGTCTTCACATTGATCTGTCCTCTCACTTGAGCCTGCATTTTCATGATGCACTTGTAAAGGCATAAAAGTCGCTTTTACTTTCACAGAACAGTGAAATTCTTACTTTACATATTCCAGTGATGTTAGGAAACTGGCGTCAGAAGGGTCAGCCTTGATACAGAACTCCTGGAGCACAGAGGGTTAAGGGTTATACTCTGTGCCCTAAGAGTGTAATCTTGGATACTGGGGCTTGAACCTCTGAAATTTCACTAAACAGCAGCCTTAACCAACGCGCTACCACGGCAATAATGCAATAACATACAAGGAGTCAAGGGAACAAATTATTTTAACAACTTATTTTAAATCATTTGGGATTACTAGTACTACAACAATTATGAACAATCATAATGAAATGACAAAAATGCAAAGATCTGAGTGGAAATGTGAGTGTATGAGGGTGGAAAGGAAAGAATGAGTTGTGCGTCATCTGTATAAAACTGGTATGATAGGTACTGAGAGGATTCTATATATAAAAAAAAAGAGTGTAGAGAGAATGGAAAAGGGGTGGGGGATGGGGGAGCCCATGCAGACATGTGGGAAATTCTGCACAAAGCAGATGTGGATCCCTTCCTTGTCAGTTGATACACCCTGCAAAGCTTTGCCAGGCTGGGATAAAACAAAGATGTTTTTTTTGCTTTAAGATATTAGAATCATTTGAATGAAAAACAAGTACTGCAGTTTCTCATATTTCAACACTCAATATAAAGAGAGAAGGCTTAAAAATGAATAAGTTTGGTCTGAACATGTTACTTCTCACTAATCTCACTAATAGAATCACTAGTGCAGGGAATCACATGTAGTCCATGTGTCTGTGTAGCATTCTTCATGTATACAAGTTTGGTGGATGTGAATAACTGTAGGAATGTTTGTACATGTTGCTCTTCAATGGCCTCGTATCTCATCACTCATCCCCGATATGTTGACCACCATGGCAAAGTAAAACAGGCTGAATGAAATAAAAAATTTAAGAACAATTTCATATGCTTATTTTCATATATTTTATTTAGCTTGTGTCTTGTATGAGCAATGTGTTTTACTACAACAGTTTTATCATTCAATTCCAATACATGCTCCTGCTCTGTTTTGGTAGGACACTGGAAACAATGGACATATCAAAATATAACAAGTTCTTGTAACTGCCTGATTATACTTACTTTGTACCTATTTTATAATAAATACAATATAACTCAATCAAAGAAATACATAAATTTTATAAGCCAATCAATTTTCCTCTTTTCTAAAGTCCATATTTAACAACCAGGAAACCTGCCTGAAATGTAAAACGGCTGTTTACGTATATGAGCGGAAACTTAAGCCATACACAGGTGCATAACGATGTTCCTTTTGACTCAGCTTTTGTCATCTTTTTACACACTTAAGTTATGATGGGCTATAACGTTACCATTGATGAATCTGAGCTTTAGTTTTGACAGGACAGTAGGGGATTGACAGGTTTTTCTTGAGATTCCAAAACCAAGTAGGTTTTTCTCAATGTTCTCAATGACCACATTAAAGTACACTCCGACATTAAACAGATTAAAATTAAAAACCTGATATTTGGGAGGATCCAAAATTTTAAGCAGGTGCTGGATAGTTGTCTCGGATACAAAGTCATGCAGTGGGATCTCAGAGAAGTATCAGACACCTGCTTAAAAGACTACGATTTTACAGAAACACAATGGCGTATATTTATTTGTTTTAAATGCAGTGACGGTAATTGTTTTTGTGAATGTAATAGCGTTAAATGATTATTATTGTTGTTGTTGTTGTTGTTGTTGTTGTGGTAAATGCAAAGGCATTAATTAAGTAAGTAATTTATTTGGTAATGGCGTACCGTTCTTTTTTTTTTATTTGTATTTTGCTGAATCCAGTGCTCTTCTGCAAAGTACTGTATTTCTAAAGCACATTCTTTGAATAACATCGAGAAGTCTAAATAATTGCACGCTGGAATCACATAATGCCCCCTACTGGATGTAACTTGACAGCTGTATAAAAATGTCATGTAACATTATTTAGCTGCTGATGATCTTTTTTCTTTTCTTTTATTCAAGTCGCCACTAAGTTGGTTATTATAACTCCCCTTTCTAATAAGTATTAATGCGTTGAGGTAATTACTTTACTAAAAATATTGTTACACAACTGAGACAGATTCAATTAGATCTTCCTCTCAAGCCATACTTTTGATTTAACTGAAATTTTTGGACATGGTCTTTAAAGGAAGGATAGATGGATGATAGGCTGATTTTGTCACACTGGAACAGGTTTGAAAAGAACATGAAAAGTCAGGTGTCCCTATACTTTTATCCGCACACACACTCACACACACAATCATTCAGTTTTTCTATCGCAAATGTCCACATATAACATTTATTAAATTTCAGAATTTCATATTAATAATCTCATAATCATTATAAAATTTGCAAATGACTGTACACTACAATACAATATAGATTTCCTAATAGATAAAGTTACTCTGAATTTGTGTTTGTATTGATTGACAGGTCTCTTAACAATAGGCATCACAAACCACTGACAGTGGAAAACACATGACATATCAGAAACATAATGCTGAAAGGAAGGAAGGAAAACAAATGTAGTCATTCTTTCTATTTGAGGAACATCCTTCTTTTCCCTTTTCCCTTTTTTTTAAAGTCAAGATGCTCAGACACAAAATATTAATTTACCCCACATTGTGCTGTTTAACCTGATTTAATACAGAGCGAGAGATCATCATGACTGAAAAACCCTGGTGATCTTCAAATGTTAAATCAAGGTTCAAATGTACATTCTACACACACACACACACACACACACACACACACACACACACACACACACACACACACACACACACACACACACACACACACCAAAAATATGTAGAAAGATAATATATAAATGATATATAATAAATATAACAATTAGGTTGCCTTTATTACTTGAAATGAATGAAAGATAATATATTTTTATAATAGATTATACATTTGACATAATGTATTTATTACGTTGTTCATTATTAATTGCAAATACTACTTGCATATACTAGTTAGATAGCATTGAAATTTTTATGAATAATTAACAAATACATACATTACTAATGAACAAATAAATACATTATTTATAACTTAGAATTATAAATTACTGATAAACAAATAAACAAACAAATAAATAAATTAAAAGCTTCCCACCACGTTAGCAAGGTCTCACCTCTGCGCAGGTGCTGCTTTCATAGCAACGCTCCCTGTATCCTTTTCCACCCGACGCCATTTTTTCAACTTGAACCAACTCGTGCCTGATCTAAAATAGCAAACATGGAACCACGTG